>VJMY01001527.1:0-11509 GCA_009869795.1 Neelides sp. FZ-2019 | reverse complement strand
CTATTACTTTTGCTAAAATTTCTTCATTTTCTTCAATATATGTTTTAATACTTTTTCCAGATTTTCTTATATCATAAGATACTTTGTCAATTGTTAAAGGATGAAAATCAAGCTCATTGGCAAATAACCCAACAACTTCTTGAATTTCAGAATCGTATTCTCTTGTTACATTTTTATTTAGATAATTTTCTACGTCTGATAAATTAAATTTATCAAGCTCAATTATATGAAGATTTTTGAAAGCTCTATTCCTAGATGTAATTATAATTTTTCCACCTTGAACTGGCATGAAATTATAAAATGACTCATAATTTTCAACATTGTCAAAAACAATTAACCATTCAGGATTTTTTTCCAACCATTCGACAATTAATTTCATTTCATTACCTGTATTAATACCGTTTTTAATAATTCCATATTTTTCGCCAAATTTTAAAAATTCTGTTTTAAGTAAATTGTCTTTTGGGCCTGAGTTGAACCAAATAGTGTATTTATATTTTTGCTCATTTCTCCAAATGTATTCAGAAACCAAAGAAGTTTTACCAATTCCACAAACTCCCACAATTGCTAAAATCACAGCATTCGTTACTTTGGGTTCAAACAATTTATCAATTTCCCTAAAATATTTTTCACGCCCTATAAAATGAGCTAATCTCCTTGGTACTTCCCAAATAACTTCATTTTCAGAAATTGAAATTCCCGATATTACATCTGCTGCTCTTTTCCATTCCATATCTCTCAAAATTGTTTTTAATTGATTTTCATAATTTGACTGACTTTGATTTGACTGTTTATTAATCCATTGATAGATTCCTTCGTAGTATGCAACATTTTCACATTTATCTTTATAAGTTTCGTAAATAATATTCAATTTCGTAAGCAAATATTCAACTTCCTTAGGAGTAGGATGGTTTGCATGTATTACATCTGCGCACTTGTGAGCCCAATTTTTAAGTTCTTCTAAAAAAAATTATTTGATTAATATACTTATTACCTTAAATATTAAATCATTTTTTTAAATTTAGAATTATTTTTACCTGTCTGAGATTTGTCCATATTACTTTTTAATTATTTAAGAGCTTTAAATTCATTCAACCAAAGAAGGAATACTCAATACATGCTTCCATGTTAAAATCTTGTATTTTTTTATTCCTTCCATTAAAAGCGAACAAAGAAATTGTTTTTATAATTGTAAATGAATATTTGTAAGACAAAATTACATGTAAATGTAATACATAAAATATTTTATATGGTACAACAGTCAAGTGAAACAAAAATGGAACTCATGTCGTTTGTTCCATTAACTAAACAGATATGAAAATAAAGATTACATGTAATCTAGGTATAGGGTGAGAGAACCGAAGAAGATAGTCTATTTGAGTTTAATGTTTTAATCTTTTGAAGTTATAAGTTCAATTTAAATATTTAATATCTCAATATTTTTGAGCATCTAAACAATTCAACTTTAATGATAAAAATAGATTAAATAAACATTCAAATCATTGATTTTTATTAAAATTATAAAAAAAACACACAATGAACATAAACTATATTGATATTTATTATAAGCTTCGAACATTAATTCTTAAAATCATTAGTTTAGCATATTTATTTAGCAAATTTATTCTTTATTATTACCTACACTCTAATCGCAAGGCAAATTTGTAATTTTTTACCATTTTACTATTAAATAGTAATAATAAAGAATAAATTTGCTAAATAAATATGCAACACTTGCTCTCGTTTTTATAAGTAATTTTTTAATCTTATTGTTTATTGAAGAAATGTGTTATGTGTCAAGGAGTTTCTTTTTTTTAATTATTATTTACAGCACTGGCATTTACTTCCTTTTTCTAAAAGCATTTTAGCAATTTTAATATTTCTATCTTTAGTTGCAAAATGTAAAGAAATCCAATTGTATTTATCAACCGCATTAACAATTTATCAACCGAAATTAAGCATAAATTGAAATAAGTGCTGTTATCTTGTTTATTTCAAATTAATAATTTTATTGATATTTTTGATTTTCTCTGGAATACCTGATTGTTCAAAGCGATGAAAGATTTTATTAAACACATCGCCATCAATATTCTTAAATATATAATTTTTATAAAAATGTTTTTCAGACAAAATATTATTTTATATAATATTTAATTGCAGTTTAAAATATTTATATGACGGGATTTAATTTTATTTTTTTAGGTGATTGTGATAGTTGTTTGGATGCTTCTTCAGCCACCCAAGGCCATTCATCATTATCCGACCCGAGAGGACAATCTCCTCGTTTGCCATTCCTACATCAATGCGTCGTACACGATTGCCTTCGCATATCCCCTCACCCTCATCGTCGTCTGCACTGTCTATGCCGTCCTGACCAGGAAAATACCCGAGGCTTTCAACGAGTCAAAGTACATTGGCTTCACCATGTACACCACTTGCATCATTTGGCTCGCCTTCGTCCCCATTTACTTCTCAACTGCTAATCAGGTGAGAAATCAATGCCCTTTTTAATTCATTTAAATTACGCGTTCCTGATTATTTATAACGTTTTTAGTTAATAGTCTTTAGTTCACTTGATTATTAATTTTAAAACAGTATAACGCCTAAGTGGCCTAAGATGTAGCAGTGTTATTTATTGGTTTAATTCTCAATTATTTAAATTCATTTGAACTTACTTGCCGCGTAATTATGTTATGAGTGATAAACGGCGGTCACGTGACTTTAATTAATTCATTATTTAATTGTCAAAATAAAGTTACCTCATAAAGTAATTTGCAAGAACGTTGGTGGATTTTGTATTTGTTCAGGTTGCTCTTCGCATTACGAGCATGACGGTGGCCATTTCGTTGAGTGCAACAGTAATGATCGTCTGCCTCTTTTTCCCCAAATTGTACATCATTTTGATTCATCCTGAGAGGAACGTGCGACAGAGCATGATGACAGCAGCAAAACACTCTTCGGCTCATCCGCCAACTCAACTTCAGAGCTCAACGGCATTGGCCCCCCCGCCCAACATTCAAATGACAAGTTTCAGTTCGAAGGAAAATCACGTCGACGTCCCAAAACCAAAAATTGACTCAGGGACTCAAAGTGATGGTGAGAACTTTCGCTAATTTATTAGTTGCCCAAAATTCTATGAATTATCAACTATACCTATTTCTTAGAGATTTTCCTATAGAATTATTAAACACCTAATTTCTCAGTACTTATTAGAGAATTTCTTAAAAAATTTCTTACATTTAGATTATTTCATATAGATTTCTTATGAAATTTCACATAGAATTATCAAACACTTAGTTTCTTAATGTTAGAAAATTTTTTATAGAATTTCTTAGAAATCTCTCAACTTCACTTTTCTCCTTTGGCCTTTAGCTCCCCATCATCCCAACTAAAATTCAATTATGATGATGAAGGGAATCAACATAATTTATTGGGTGTGATTGAAGGTCGAGACAAAGTTTGCTCTTCAGTGTGTACTCAAACGGACTTTGATTTCCGTGCTGAGCGTCTTGAAATCTCCACGACTATGACGGGACAATCAGAATCCCACCAGGCTAACGAGACCTCGACGAGTCCCAAGAATCGGAACAATTTGAGTTTGAACTTGAAGGATCCGTCGGAGGCGCGCGTGAAGGTCAGCTTGAACCAAGTGATTTCCTCCTTGAGCAACAGCAGTCGAGAGCAAGACTACGATTTTACAAATTCCACGCCTGAAGGATACTTGTAGGAGTTTCGCGGTTCTTTTAAAGTAAGTAAATATTTGAACTTCTTATCTTAAACTCAAAAAAGTTGGAAACTTTGAGCTTAAAAGAATCCTTATGGATTGAGTCATTTAACTATGTACTGCCATAAACTATATTTATTGCCATACGCTATATAGTGCCATAAACTACAAACGTTACATACACCAAAAGTGAGCTATATGCCTACTGCGATAAAATGCATTCATCATCTTTGATCATCATTCATCAATTTAAAGTCGCGAGATCAATTTGAACTTGAAATCGAGAAAAAAGTTAACCCAATAAAGTAACATACATAAATTTATCCAGGAAAACCAAATCTAATAAACCAACATGAATGAAAAAACTAAAACCAGATAAAGTTAAATTGAATAAAAATTCTCATATACAATAAAATTAAATGAAAATTCTCATTACAGTAAAAATTAAATCAAAATTCAAATAAAATAAAATTTAATAAAAATTCCAAATAAAGCAAAAATTAAGTAAAAATCTAATAATCAAAATTTAATGAAAATCTAATAATCGAAATTTAATAAAAATCTAATAATCAAAATTTAATAAAAATCTAATAATCAAAATTTAATAAAAATCCAATAATCAAAATTTAATGAAAATCTAATAGTCAAAATTTAATAAAAATCCTAATAAAGCAAAATAGATATTTTTCTCATATAATATCTAAAATCTACAACAATATAATCAATGTGAAAATTATCGTATTTTACAAAATTCCAAAATTCTTGAGGAATTGTTCTATAAACTTTGGTCTTTTGGTTTTTGTGTGAGTTTAAGGAAAATATAGGAGTAAAAGAGGATCTTAATGGTTGATGGCGGTTCTTGTTTCTGTTTAGTTAATGGGAGTAAAAGCCCCGAGTTTCCTTAAGATTAGTGAGGAGGAGGAGAAGGGGAATTACGGAGATGAATGGGAAGTTTAATGGGGAGAAAGAGGAAGAAAAGTTGGGGTAAACGCCTCTTTCACCACACAAATCAGGATGACTAAACTCCCATCATCTCTTTTAATCCTCAAGTCTTTTGGGTCTCGCGAGGGACGACGCGGCTCCTTGTAATTAATCAACATTTATATAATAACACTCGGACCTACCCATTATTCTCCTTTGGCTTCACAAGAAGGATGGAGGATAAATAAATTAGAAAACTTACTTTCACCTTACAATTTACCCCAATCAAGGAACTCATTAATAAATTAACAAACAAATTAGGAATCATTCATTTTTTTAAATATAGAACATCTTTAATTTAATTAAAGATTTTAAATGATTTTATTGGTGTCTTTGATTTGTTTTTGTTTAATAAATTTTAGCAAATAATTGGACATTGTGGAAATTAAGATTTTACAAATATTTATTATGAAAATTGTGAAAATTTTGAAAATTGCGAAAATCATGAAAATTGTGAAATTTATCAGCATTCCAAAAAATTGGTAAAATTGTGAAAATTGGTGAAATGTGGAATTTGAGGAATTTTGTCCGTAAATTTTGAAGGAAGTTTTGAACGGAGATTGTGTTTTGAATTAAAGGGTGTATGAGAAGATCCGTGGGAGTAAATAGTCTTGTTTTACAATTCAATCCCAGCTGTTTACTTGAAAGAGGAGGAGAATCGGATCTCTATAAACTTTTATTAGCAGAGTGATCCGTGAAATTGAATGTGTGGAGTTGAATGTCCCTTCATCATCTCTCAGGACGGCGACTCCTCCTTCCACTCACAACGAGAGGGATGCGATGGCGAGAGGAGAAATCATTAAATTTTAAGTTTTAGATAAATCCGAGATTTTCTCCTCCTCCTCTCTTTTTATCTTTTTCATCAACTCCCCACCATCTGGCCCTTCAATGGAATGACACACGAAGCCTTCAAGCTTTATTCATCTTTTTATTACCACAGGTTTTATTCTGCCGAAATGGTGTGAAATTGTAAATATAAACAGGATTTGGGAGGAGCTTCCCGTTTTTATTGAGAGTTTTGAGTGAAATTGAAAGAAGTTTGAGAAGAGGAAGAATCACGTTTGAACGGCGGATCATTCGCGTGTGAATTAAATACCAAAAATCCAATTTTTTTCTGTTTTTTTGTTGGTTTTCTCATAAATATAACGGAATAATGGGAGGAAATTGATTTAATTTCCTCATTATTTCAGACAATATAATGTAATGTAAAATATAACTTTGTTTAATAAAAGAAATAATAAAAAATGACATTATTTATATTTATTTAGTTTGGTGAAAAAGGATAAATCTCAAAATCTTTTTCCTTATATTTTTTACTTTACAATTTTTTTCAAGTTTATTCTAAACTTTTCCGTCAATAACAAATATATTACTTTAATTGAAATTTTAATTTTAATTCTACCTTTATTATAAAATAAGCATTCATGTTAAGAAATTTGTCCTATTAGCATGTTACTTTTACTGATTTAACGTTTTTATTATCAAAATGACGTTGAATGAAGTTTGAATAGTCATAATGCGATAAGAATGTTTTTTATGCAAAAGATCCGACTGACAATATTTTCTCGCATTAAAGAGCTTTTTGACTCTTTCGCATTATTCAAATGAGATCGAGTTGAACCTCAGAAGGCTTTCCATTCTCCTTTTCAAATCCATGGCTTTTCACCTTCATTTACATTTCACTCATCAAAACATGGAAAATGGATGTATTGCATTTCCCCGTGGAAATTTATGTCTGCTCCTTTTCATCCCCTTTAATCCGAAAAGTTCAAGAAGGAGAAGGATTGAAAGTAAAGAATCCTTAATGGAATAATGTGATATGCAATGAATATCATTCTTCAGTGTTGTTACATACGTATATTACAACATTACACTATAAATATTATATACAGAGAGAATAATCGCATATTAAATAAATACATTAACCCCTTTATACATCAATCTAACCGGTATAAAGGGCTTTTATTAAAAGGGTAAAATTCCCATATTTAATTATGATTAGATAAGGAATGTTTAGTTTGTATTTCACATTTCACATACGTTATTTATATTATTGTATTATTTGGACATGGTATCAATTTATCATTTGATTTCGCAATCCTTGCAAATTAAAATTTGATTTTTTGAGAATTCCCATTTATCAATGTTGGGTTTTGGCATAAAAGAGAGGCGGAAGTTGTGTGATGGAACATGTGAGCTTTTCATTACGTTCAGCCTGACTCCATGCTGAGCTTCCCATTTCCTTCCTTTTTTCAAAAAATCCGGAGTTCTTGGAAACTCCTAAGGGGATTTTCAAAACCTCTCGTCTTACATTGAACCATCATGTGTATGACTTTCTTACTTTTGCCCATATTAGATCATCTACATGTTTCTTTTAGTTTTTAGCAACGTCATGAGAATTCTTGGATCATTTTTTTGTTTATTGGATATAACCATTTTTATGATATTGGTAATAAATATAGAATGCATTTCTTTTATAAAATCATTCATAATACCGTAGAAAATTGTATGATACTGTATTGGCTATTTATTCATTGGAAAATATTTGATATGTATTAGCAAATGATAGATTTCTGCCTTATAATACCAAGATTATATAATACAAGTGTAGCTAAAACTTATTATATAAAGAGTAATAATTTTATTAGTATTGGATCACAAGAAAATATCATTATGATTATTATTTTTTTATCAAGTTACTTTTATTATATAGTCTTTGAAGTTATTAATTTTATTATGCACTTTGTTTTCTCCTTACTTTATCCCTCATGTTTAGTGTAATGTCGAGGAACTTTTAACATTATTAGGAATTATAGAACTTTACTATTTCCTGTAAGTTTACAAGTCGTTGAACTATTAGAACCAATTTTTCCATTTTTAAATACATTGAACAGTACTGTCCAATTGTAATAACTTGAAAATGTAAAGAGTAAAACACAATGTTAATATGCTTAATTCACTATTGTTCCATATTCAATATGTTTTAAAATTTAAATAAAGGAAATTTAGATAAAAATGAACAGCTTTAATCAAATGATACACATAATTGCTAATTATTCATAATGAATATTTGAATAAGTAAATGTTAAATTAATTAGAAATTGTGTGTAATCTAAATTACTTCGCGTTCTGTTAGCATTAAATGAGTAAAATTAAGCATCAACTTCAGCTCGGCTCAAAAATCCATTTCCATCTTTGTCCAACTTTGCCCATTCGATGTCCTGTACGTCTTCGTCGTGGTAAATCTTCTCCATGTAAGCCGTCGCTTCCTCCTCGCTCACTTGCCCATCGCTGTTCTTGTCCATGTTGGCAAAACAATCCTGGTTGACCTTCTCCAAAGCCTCACAATGAGTTCCGTTCTTGCACCCGCCGTCGCAGTTGCAACAGAAGACGTTGCAGGCCCCCACGCCGCAACATCTTGACAAAGCTGTCGGCTCCGTTCCGTCAGCACAAACCATTTTCTTGATCATTCCGGAGCTCTTGCACGCTGGGCCGCAACACGAGCTTAAAACTTCGTTCACTCCCAGGCTTAAGACGCAGGCCAAGGCGAGGAAAACATAAATTGATTTCATCATTTTTAATCTGAAAATGTAAATTAGAAAGTAATTAAATATTCAGAATTCATTGAATCATTGATAAATTGTTTTTAATGATTAGGTTATAAGCTTTGATTAGGGTTAATTTTATAAGGTAAATATTATAAGTTTAAGATTATGAAGTACTTAAAATTTGAACTTACATGCTGCTTTTTATATTATTTTTATGCGTAGGAGTCTTTTGACCCATTTGAAGAACTGCAATGTTTAAAGTGACAAACTTTGATTCTTGAACGGAAAACAACAATTCTTAGTAATTTTGTTTTTATTAAATTATAAATAATTTACTATACTTGTTTTTATGAATAAGTACACGACAAGTTGCTTATTAATTTATGACTTATATTTAATTCTCGGTTTTATATTTCTTGATTTTGGTATAAAATCTAAGGATTATTACCTACATTACTTTATTACATCCAACACAAAATATTCCTTTAAACATATGTAGATTGTGTGATTATGTAACTGATCCAGTCTATCTTAGTTTTAATCTGTTACAGAGAACTGATTATAACTTATCGTAATAATGGCAAGGCCAAGAATAAGAAATTTCTGACAAAATTAAAGTTTGTTTTAAATTTTAGTACAATAAGGCACGTAAGTACACAAAGGGGTGTCTTGAATTTGTGACATAGGTAATATATTAAATCAATTATAAAAGAAGTGAAAAAATATTTTGTTGCATATTTTGTGATGGAAAATTCACGAGAAATGATTATTTGACACGACACATGAGAATTCATACATGTGAAAAACCTTACAAATGGAAAATTTGTGATAAAAAGTTTACAGAACCTGTAAGTTTAAACCATGTGAGAATTCATACAGGTGAAAGCCTTTCAAGTTCAAGAAATGTAAAAAGGAGTTTTATATAAACCAACATTTAATAAGGCACACGAAAGTTCATGCTAAACTATATCTTGACTGTAAAAATTTACCAAAAAATTCTTAAGACCTCATTGGCCAATTTAATTTTTTGTTTTCTTTTATTCTGACTTCGATTTACAACTATTTATTTATGACGAGAGCTTATGAGCTTTTTTTTAATCGAAAAGCAACTTTCCTTGAGTGATTTTGCATTATTTCTCCTCGTATTTTTTTATCAAGGTGAAATTTCGTTGAATCTGGGTATAAGTTAGTAAAAGTTGAAAGTGTATTGTTTCTTGAGTAAAAGTAGCTTATCATATAAAACAAGGTTGAAGTTAAGATGTTTAGTAAATTGGCATCTTATAAATTGGTTGTATCGATTCGTTGGACGCTACTCTTACTTGTGATCTTCTTTTACGTGAGGGTCTCGCGAGGTTCCGTTTAAATTCCTTGGATGTTCATTGGAGATCCACGAGAGAAGAATCCCACGAGACTCCGGCAGTGAAGACCTATGTAGTTTAGTCGCACAAATGGTTGGATGTGTAATGTAATTGGAAGGAAGGTTGAAAAGAGGGAATTTTCCTACTTTTTCATACCCATTACCTTCACTCAACTCCCACATAATTCAATAAGACTCTTAAAAATATACCCGAAGGATACATACTCGGATAGATACCCGGAGAATACACTCCCTTCAATGGAATATCAAATATATAGGAAAAAAGATACTTACTTTTGTTATGTTACACAGGTTATGCGTATACAGTAGATTTATTATTGATTTATGACTTATGAGTTTGTACGAACAGTATTTTTATGCAAAAATAGTAAAATATAAAATAGTAGTAATATAAGATATATTAGATGTATTTATAAAAAAACTATATTATAGTTGTACATTATACCTATTATTTACAAGATCCTCATATTGTAAATGGGAGGAATATATTGCATAATACTTACATTTAGGTGCATTACAATTGTATTGATACTTTTCCTATATAGCTTGAACAATTTGATTCACTTCGGGGGTTCTTTGAAATTTCATTTGTGTTCAATAAAACCCTACGTTTATAAAAGGGTCAGAAGTTTTTTTATTATATTTATAACCACGAATGTATTCCTACATTTCCTAATATACTTTATTAATGTTGTATCAAAAGTCCATTGTGTTCAATTATTAATGAAATTCATTTTTCCTTATGATGGTTTTAATGAATTTTTAGTTTTACGAAATAGAATAAATTGTTAATTTTATTAAATATTCTGTGTTCGAAGTATGCATTCTGCATTTGTAACTATCTATAAAAATTGAATCTGTATATAAATTGCTAATGCACTTGAAACATGGAATTTTTGAGTGTTAAGTTTGCGAATAAAAAAAGTCGAGATTTGTTTATAGTTAAGTGGAAAGAGGGGAAGAAAGGATCTGTTAAATAAAGAAAGATGTATTGGCGGATCTTAATCTTCTTGTCACATTGATTTGCTAATGGGTTGGTTGGGATTTTAGGGAGTAAAGTGGATGTGTCCATTTGGTCCAAATCCTTATTCAATTACCCTCGCACGCCTCCACTTCGACGTCCAGCTAAAAGGATTTTACTTAAAAAAGAATACAACAAACACTTCTCTATTTCCATTTCGATAACAAATAAGAGTTTTCGAAGGGAAATGAACCTTTCCTCCAAGATCAATTTCAAATTTATTTTATTAAAAATATAAATTCAATCAACTCAATGAATTTTAAATTGAAAAATGCAATTTCTGTTCTTGACATATTTTAAACAAGGTTTTTTGTGCATAACTACATTTTCGCATATACATAATACATTTTTGCATAAGCATAACATGATACAGCTAACTTTAAGAGCGAAAAAATGGCAAACTAGCAGGTTTAAATTTTATATGTTCAAAGTTTCATTTTTCATTATCTTTTGACTGAAAAATTAATTTTTATATTTATCGTTGAATTTTGTTCCACAGGTCAGACGAGCTTTTCCTTCCTTCTTCTCGCCTTTCTTTCTCGCCTTACTTTTCTCTCCGTTTCGTCAATGCAATTATGACATGATGAGAGATGCCGAGAGGAAATTTGAGAATTCTTTTTCTCCTCTTTCCCTCAGATCATGTTACTTGGATCGACACAATTACACTACGGTTCGAGTTTAATCGGTTTAATGTTTTTTTAAATATTGTATTTTATCGTTAATTTTTTGTAATTAGTTAAATAGGTAATTAAATCGTTAAAAAATGTTTAGAAATGCTCGTGGAATAAAGTCAGGTGCGATATAAATAACGCTTAAGCTAAAAATTTAGCCTTTACTTACCCAATCGACAGATTGCC
>VJMY01001526.1:0-11512 GCA_009869795.1 Neelides sp. FZ-2019 | reverse complement strand
TCTATTTACATCCTTATTCCTTATCCTTTGAAAAGTCACGATAGCCAAGAGCAAATGCGTAAATGCGTTAAACATTAAACAAGAAGGTCGCGAGTTATCGTGAGATTAGACCCTGAAGGAGTTCTGACTCAATTTATAAGTAACAATCATACGAGAAATGAAATTCTCCTTTTAACTTACTTTTAAATTATTCAACAACTCTCCATTACTAAAGGGCCTTTAGAGCTCAAATAAAGTCAAAATATTATGAAGGTCCTATCAACGAAACCATCTAATATTATGAATTCCACCTTATATCTTTTAAACTTTAAAACTACAACAGAATTTCCAACGAGAGATTTGGAGTTTATTCCAATTCTCTTTTACTTTGCTCGAGTTCTATGTATATTACATAATTTCATCCAACTTGGTTCTCCGCCTCCACCCTCTTTATTACTAAATACATAATAAAGTATTGCTCTACAAAATTTCACCAGCTAGGCAGCTTGAACTTCCTATACACAGGAGGAAGTTGGCGAGGAAGTATTTCATTTGAACCCTCATCTCTCCGTCTACAGTCAAGTCTACAGTTTTCCTTTCATTTTCTCTCTTTTGCTCCTTAAGCTCCTAAACAACTACTTTATACTTTACGTTTATAGTAATGTAATATATTGGAAGGAGCTGAGCTGACTGAATAGGAGATGCACCTTTGAATTCCAGCCAGCCAACGCCTTTACCTTTTTTTCTCTCTCGTCTCTTCGCTCCTTCTTGTGCATAAGTTATTTTTCTTTTACTAAAGGAGACCAAGAGACGATCCCCAAGATGAGAAATGGGATATAAAATAAGAAGCTATTTAGAAAATAATCGCCGACCTCTCGTGAAGACCTCGAATCTCGGCATTAATGTATGTAAGGATGAGGTGACGCCGAAAGAACTCACACAACTTACCAAATCCATAATTCATCAAATAAGTATAAATTGTAATTATGGGATGTTTGGGAGACAGGTCATATAACCTGAGTGAGTCAAGCATGTGAATGTCCCTATGAAGCAGGAGGACATAGAACAAACATATTTAGCTACGGAAATAGTCGAATCCTTTAAAATGACTATCTCCCTTCCTTGACTAACATCAAGTATATCTTAACTAACATTAAGTTTATATCTTCCTTTCACTCACAAGGGAAGACCTCCCTTCGAGCATTTCTCAGGTTCGGGTGTCAGGGAGGACAAACATAAATAAAACATTATCTGCCCATGTCATATAAAAATACTCTATTACTTGGGTCTTTGAAAATTCAAAATCCAAAGCTAAATAGCTTTTCCTTTTTTAATTTAAGACTTCAACCGACGTTCATTTGAATCTTCACACAATTAATAATCAAACAACATTCAAAAATAATCAACCAACATTCAAAAAACGTCAAATTCAAACTTTGAAACGAATTTGACTTTGAAGTTAAGAGCTTTGTTAAAGAATGAAACTAACTTTACCTAATAGGGTTTATCAAAGAGCAAACACATTTAAAGAGCTTTGCCCAGTGTGTATTAAATACACTACATTGAGAATGACTTTATTTGAAGGTTTACAATGTTGAGTTACAATAACTCATTCCAACATCTAATCTTATAATAAATAAGTACAACAACAAGTTATTACTAACAATTAAACACAAAACTTAATTAATTTCTTGATTCTACAAGATACTCACTTGTAGACTTAACCAGGTAATTAAATTGAGATACATTCAGGAAAGACATTTAAACCCAAAAGGCACGGGCTATGAAGGAGCATTCAAACCAGTGTGGTTAAATGAACCATGATGAGGATAATGAGAAGTGAAGGAATTCTAAAAGGGAAACCATAATCATCAAGGAAAACTCCAAGTTGTTTGTGCGAGGAAGACCAATGAAAATGAGAGAATAATGAACTCTCACTTTAGGAGACACCTACTATTTTCCTTACTACTTCCTCAAAAATGATTCAATACAAACTAAATAAGCATATACTTACAAATATAGTAAATATATCAAAAATAGCATTTAGATTTATACATACCTATATAGTTTACAACATGTCTCTCTGTACTTTTTCATTTCATTTACATAATATACATGTATATAAAATACGACGTGTATAGTAAATAGTAGGTGTAGTATACTGGTAGTGTCAGTCAGTTATGGAGCCAACTACTGGAACTACCAGTATTTTTTACATAAGTGGGAGAAGATGGGCAAAGCGAGTTCGGTTTTCTTCCTTTGAAGCCCCGTTTGGGTGAACGGAGAATGGAGAATCCCCGCCTACACCCACACATGAAATACATCCATTTAATTCAATCAGTTCAGCTCATCTACAGAGGCTGAATTAAATTAATAGGCTCATTTTATAGGTCTAATACTCTCATTCCTTTAACCAGATGAACCAATGTCATTTCTAACGAAAAAAGGATGAACAAGTTGAGGATCAAATCTCTTCTTCTTTCCACACTACTCTTTTTTCTAACGTTATTTCTATATTTCTACATACTTCTATTTGATATATTATGCACCTTTAGGTTTAATGTCGCATGACGCATACTTCTACAATTCTACTGTAATAAATACACAGGGTATAATACAAATACCCAAAAGTGTTATCTGTAACTTGATATTTTATGATTAATCGATGAGTCACGAAATAACCAAGATTCCTTCCATTTGTCTTCCTATTCACATCACATATTGTAATTTACTAAATGTTTTTTTTCTCAATTCAGCTAATAAATCTACACTTCCTACTAATTGCATTTTCCTGTTCTCCTTTTTCTTCGCGGATGGGATCGAAAGTGAAGAAAAATATTGAGCTTAAAACAGAGAGGTTTGTTTGACTTTTGAGGGTGATGAAGGAGGAACGGGAGAATCTCCAGAAATAGATCTCTTCCCTACCGTAACTCTCAGCCATCACAAACAACCCGAGGAGAACTTTAATACCATACATTACATATTACGATATATTACAATCTTCGGTTCAACCAACGTCTTCTCTGAACTTTTATGTGCGAGTCTCTATGAAGTTTATAAGCACACACGCATAATAAGAAGACATAATAAACTTTTCTATTTAAGCCTGGAAAGATTTAACATCCATTAAGCTCAAACCCAACCATGCTTTTCTTAAATATTCTATAGGACTCACGATCAGACTCACATAGAGGAAAAGGAATATCTTTATTATACTACGTTATACACATTGTAGAAATCACTTCTTTTGAAAAAGAGAAAAGAGGTAAAAGGATTGGGTAAAAGGTTTAAAAATCTGTGAAGAAATAAGAATGGGAAGATTATTTTAAGAAATCTCTTTGAGTCACTGAAAATTCATGTCCTTTTAAATGAAGAATTTAAACCGCATGAAACCATCCCCTTAAGCCTTAATATTAATGAGGGCAAACCTCTGAGTGTTTGCTTTTTTGAAGTGAGATGAAGGGAAACTATTTGTAAAGACAAGTTAAGAACATATTAAAGAGGATTAGAGAAGTAAGGAAGGAATGTTGGACAAATCCGACTTGGATGAATGGGCTGATTGATCATTGAATAAATTCCACTTGGGTGATTCTCGTTTCAGCTACTTCTTTCAATAAAATTGAACCGAAACGGTGGCTCATTGAAACTTCTCTTTCAATTGACTCCCACATACACGAGTCAAAAATTCAAGATATGCATCATTTGCTAAATATATTTTTGTAGTTTTAGCTATGTGGATTTTTCATCTTTAACTTTTTAGGACAAGAGGTCAACATTCACATCCATTTTTGTGATTTGTCTTTGAGAATTTTTTGAATAGGTATAAAGTATAACTATGACTTTGTGGTGAGTGGTGGCGAATCCCTGGTTCAACATATTGGCGAGAAGAGTAAACTTAATATCCCGAGTAAAGGTAGCGTATATGTAAGCATTTAAAGACAATGAATGAGAATAAACTTCCGTTCTACTTTTTTGAGCTTTTCAAGAATAAATTACCTTTTGTTCTTAATCACGCTAAAAGTTATAGATCATACAACAGCCACGTTCAATCTCTAACTATAGACATTAGGTATTACAATTAATATTATATGTACACGGTAGACAAAATTAATTTCTCCTCTCTAATATAATTTATAATTAGGTAGCAATAATATAATGAAACACTATTTATTTGAAAATAAATAGTGATAATCAAAAGGTAATCATGTATAGTTTCATTGAGATCCAACACTAAAAAATTAATACTATCTCCTCTTTTAACTAGAAAAATTATCTCCACAAATACTACGAAGAAGCAAAGAATGAAGATTTAATAAATTTAATGTAACAGCATGTTACAAAACATTAAACATTAATAACATGATGCCTAATGGTTAAATGCATTAAAATTTAATATTGTGCTAATTGGTAAAAATGTTTATTTTGTGACAATTTATGATCAATTGTTCACAGTTCACTTAAAAGTGATGTCATTTATGAAATCAACATCCCTAACATTAATTCTAACAATAAGCATGATTCATTCACTGAAGAGAAATGAAATGATTCATATAAACTAATACATGAAGTAACCTTTAATGAATGAGTTTTTGTTGTGCAAATCATTAATCATTGTTATAAAGCATTAATTTTCAAGCTTAAAGTTAGTAAATAATTAAATACCTGCTGAGCGACAGGTTCAAGGATGCTTTCAATTGTCTTCGTGTGGAACACAGGCATGTTGAATAATATTGAATTTGACACTTGAGTAGAAAAATAGATTTTCTCTTTACGACGTCCAGTCCGAAGATGAATTTTGATTTCTCAAAAAAGTCTTATTTTCGAAACTTTTTAAAAAACTATTTAAATTTTAATATTAATAGGAAAGGTACAATGGAGTTTAACAAACACGTTCGTCCACCCTATCAAAACCGGTGCCAATGAAAAAAGGTAAATAAAAGAAAACTTCGCTTCCCTCGGAGCCGATTAAGTCATTGGCAATGTATTTTGCAAACCTTGATTAAAATAAAGAAATTCTTCATGGTTCGTCCAGGGATGAAGGGAGGAAAAAGGAAAAAGGAGAGTCTTTGGTTTTCCTCGTCCCGTTCAGTCTCAAGTTTCAATTTCGAGTGCGAGGAACCAAGTGTTGGGCATAGACTCAAAAGGGTAAATCACTTGGATCATTCTCAATTTTTTGCACGTAGCAGCGCATAGGCCGACCGAATACTCAATGCACAACATTATGTAATATAGTAGATAGATAGAATTTAAGAGCCAAGGGTTTTCTCCTCCAGTGTCATCTCTTACTTACTATTTGCAAATTCCGCTCCGCTTCTAAGACCAACCAATGGCATGATCCTATCTTCAAAAGCGGCTCCTCCTTCCCTGAAATCCACAAGGATTTGAACCTAACAGAACCTAACCGACATTTGCTCACTGACTCGTACGATCAAACCCGAGGATTGTTAGTTGGACGTACCAACTTGTGGACTTTCAACACGTCGAGTATATCCGCCCAATGGGCAACTTCCATGCCAAATGGTACGATGTTAAAGGTACGAGGAAAAAATTGTTAGATTCTCCATTGGATGAATGTGGGATGGAAAGTATAGGGGATATAGGAACAATGCATATATCTGTGGTAGTTCCCTATGTACAGTCAGACACTGACATCATTCCAATGTTCATCGGACTCAGACGGTGACTGTTCCTCTCACGAGATTTCTCAAATGTTGTCCAAATTCTAATTCATTAATTTCATTATAATAATTTAATTGGCTTGATTGAGCCACCCACGGTGAGTCACATTTGTAATTGAAAAAAGTTCAACTCGAATGATGCAGAATGTGAAAGAATAAATTGTAATTACCAGATAGGACCGAACGGTAAATTTTTAAGTGTTCTGTATTGGATTTTAATTGATCTGGATGATCAAATTGGACGTGTCATCATTTCGTAATTTGGATTCGGTTTAAGGTATTCAATTTGCGTATTGTTTTGAATTGATAATATGAGTTGTAAATAAAATGAGACTCTCAAGGGAGTCTATAAATATAATGAGTTCGACCTCGAGTTCAATTTAATCCTTTCCTTCATCCACCTTCTGTCCACTTAACTCTCTCTCGTATCATTCAATGGCCAAAAACGAATTATGAACCAATTTGATTAAACCCTGTCCATTTTGATTTTGTTCTATTCCTTATTTTATCCAATTCTAGCTAACATAATTAATAAATGATTAATGATAAGCATTATTAACATATGCGATATTACAGATTTACTGCAATTTGGTTCTGGTAATTTGTACTTTTTAGTTTGTAATATTGTAACTACAATTTCGGCTCACCCTTAAAAAGTTGATTAGTTGATTTTATTATTACCTGTAAAAATAGGCTATAAATTGAATTAATTTAATTTATAGCCTATAATTAATTTAACAACTTGTTTAACGATATTTAAATTAATTTTTTAGGAATTAGAGTCATTCGGAGTCAAATCTGATGCAAGTATCATCATCGTCCCCTGAGCATATTTCTAATGCCCCCTCAAGTTGAATGAGGGAGAGTTTGATCTTAATGAAGAAATCGGCGAAGTTACATCCGCCTCTCAAGTTCCATAACGAAAATCCCGAGGAAGTTTGGGAGCTCTTGCGGGAGAGTATCCCCGTCGGAGGACCTCATAGAGGAACAAGTTATGTCTCGAGTTCAAGCCGTCATTCCTCAAGTTCCTCTTGACATCTCGAGTGGTGAACCGGGTGGCGACTCCATGGCTCCCAATGCAATTGCCGAGGAACCCGGCAGAGACGAGATTGTGAACAAACCCCCACTTGCAACCATAGCAGAGAAGTCCAAAGGACACGCGACTCTCACACGGGACGACCGGAGCAAAGAACACCACCAACGGGGATTTGGGAGCCAAGCGAGGAGCAACTTGCGACGGTCGTTTACTCTCCCACGGGCCCTGTTCCCCAAGAAGGCTGTTGGGTCCGAAGATGGGAATTTTGTGAGGCACATCTTCCTCACGCTAGTCAGGAGGAAAAGCAGGTTAAGGCCTGGGAAGACCAAGACCATTGACCTGACCCCTAATAATATAGAACAGCAAGGAATTGTTCATCCTAATAATACAGGTAAAGTCAATCAACGTCACTTCCTTTTATTCCACTTGTATTTTTATTATAATTTGTAATGGATATTAAATGTAATGTTTGTAATCTATACTAAAGTATATTTAAATAGCTCATTATCTATTCTACTGTGGTTTGTGAGATGATTAATTGCTTATGTATATTAAAGTAATGATAATTTGCCACGTAGAAACATTTTCATGTAAATATCCATATTCACAAATTGTTTATTCTATGTGTACTATAAGCTAAATTATCAATTATAATTAATGAGTGATTTCACAATGAATGAGTTTGAGTGAATGCTTTTCTTTCCGATTTTAAACTCTGATTAAAATATAGATACTTCATATAGTTTGTTATAATTTGTTTTTGATTAAATTCCAGCCTTTCCTCCGGGTTTAACTCCCGGTGCAGTGGGACTCAAGAATCAGGGTAACACGTGCTTCATGAATGCAATCGTCCAATGCCTCTCCCACACCGACCCGCTCGCCAGATACCTTGTGACTGACACATACAAGAGTGACCTTCGGAAAAAGCATTGGATCAAGAACGGGAAAGGAGAAATTACGGAGGAATTGGCCGCCATTCTCAAGTCAACCTGGTTGCGCCTCAACGTTGGAACCCTGGAAGAAGCCTCTGCCCGGTTCAAGTCGGCTGTGGAGAAAGGGGCGCTGCAGTACAGAGGTTCGGAGCAACACGATGCTCAAGAGTTCCTCCTTTGGCTCCTCGACCGACTCCACGAGGACCTCAACCAAGCTGCATCCAACAAGTACAAACCTGTAAAGGTAATCACCACCAATTTTTTATTAGCAGCTCACTCCTTATTAACCCAAACGGCACACCCTATTTGACTCGATTAATTCTCATTTTCTCGTTTCTCCTTGGTTTCTCCTAATAATTCAAAAGCCAGTTTGAAGGGGAATTGATGCGATGGGTGGGTTTTTTTTCATTATTATGAATGAACCTGCCTTGTCAATTCTTAATGAGGGCGTTATTCAGACTATTTGCGGCATTGTGAGCATCACAATACCGCAAATAATGAAGAAGGTTTATTATTGTGAATTCTGTCTTGGCCTCTATTTATGGGTTTATCTGTATTGACCTCTCTATTTATTCTATATAGCATTTATTATGGTTATATTGCAGAGCAACATTGGGCGACCTGATGAACAAGTGGCTGGAGAAGCTTGGACCAACCACCTCCGATGCAATAACTCAATCATTCAAGACATCTTTGGAGCTCAGTTCAGATCATCCTTGACATGCCCTGGTTGTTCGAGGCAAAGTGCTACGTTTGACCCTTTCCTCTCCGTCTCGCTTCCAATCCCGCAAGCTAAGCAAGAAGTCCCTGTCTACGTCAACGTCGTTTACCTTTCACAGCAACCAAGACAAGTAATATTTTGGAGAATCGATTAATTTCTGAAAAAGAGTGGAGCTGACTCTCTTTATGAATTCCTTATATCATTTTTTAATATTCGTTATTTATATTAATAATTAATTAATTAGTATTCATATTAATTATCCCTTTTTAGGTGAAATTGGGGCTGAGTGTGAGCTCGAATGCCGACATCAAAGAGTTAAAGCAACTCTTGGCTGCTGACACGGGCATTGAAGATAATGAAATCCTCCTAGCTGAAATTGACGGCGAAGGTTTTCATCGTACTTTCACTGGTGAGGAGGAATTTGATTATTAAAAAATTGCCTTATAATACTTGTACAAATAAGAGTATGCACCTCTATACAGTGCATTTGTACATACGCTAATATGTATACTACTCTTATCTAATGTATTGCAGTGTATAAAATGTGTAGGCCTATAAAATGGTGAAAGTCCAAGGCATTTGTCTACATGGGAAGTTTAGGGAGAATGAAAATGATTGAAATATTTGGGGTTTTATTATAATAGAAACGCAATTGGTGTCTGTCCTCTCGAACAATGAAGCGATCTACTGCATTGGGACTCCGCAGCTGAGGGAAGTGAATGAAAGTGACGGTGCTTTCCTCATGGTCACTTGGTGCAACATCCTCGTGACGGGGGAAGAGACGGGAAGCACGCGGATTCGCTTTGGCTCGCCGTACATTAGCCAGATAGCCAGAGAAACATGTTTCATCGACTTGCAGAAGCTTCTTCTCAAGGAAATGGCTTCAATCCTCCACCCTGGAATCCTCATCTCGGAACAAAAGGTTTTTACTACTTCCATTTACAAATTCTCTTAAAAAATTCTCTTCTTCGATCAATGAGGCTGAGAAGGAGCATTAAGCATTTTTACATTTATTTGGACTGAATAAGCTGAATTCCTTGTTCGTAGGACCCTGTGTTCTCTATTCGGATCTTGGATGGGAGTTCAGAGGGGTTTGTGGATCCCTCTGTGGAACATCCTCTCTATATGGAGTCAGTCGATCACGCCCTTTCCCTCTGTGATGAAGATGTTCCTCCGCATATTAAGATCCACTTGGAATGGAGTCAAAAAGAGAAGGATAGGTCAGTAACTCATTAATTTATTACCCTTGGTGGAAAAGCTGTTCCACTACATTACGAATTCATGAAGGTGAAAAAGAAAAATGTTTTATGCTTTTTAGTCCAATAAGCTTATATGGTTCGAGCAATGTAACGTTTTTCATTGCATTCACTCTGAAAGGGATAGTTGAGTGAATATTATTATTATAATTAATTGAATGAATCAAAAATCACTTTGCAGAATAATTGCGGATGATTCCGAGAGTGTGGAAGAACACATGTCAGTGACGACGACCAGGCAAAAACATTCAGATGAAACAGTCTCTACAGTCACCCTAGGGGAATGCTTTGATTTGTATACAAAAGCCGAGGAACTCTCGCCAGCCGACACTTGGCACTGCCCCCATTGCAATAAGAAAGAGGAAGGGACACTCAAAATGATTGGCCTCTGGTCAGCACCTCAAGTTCTCGTCGTTCATCTAAAGCGGTTCAGACAAGTGAGAATCCATTAATTTAACAATATTTTTATGTTTTTTATAATATTTAATTCATTAGAAAGGAATGATATGATATTAATCATTTTTATCATTTGCTCTCATTTTCTCTTGCATAAATAATTAAATAATCAGTGATTATTATTTCATTGATTACTAAATTCAATTTGCTTGTAATGTATGGAAGTTTACTTATTGTTTTAGTTTTCTTATTATTTATGTTGACTTATTGTTTTTATTGCAGGCGATAAAAAATCGTCATTCGGCAACTAAGATCTCCTCCATAGTTGATTTCCCGATTGAGGGCTTAGACCTTAAACCGCATGGGAACAGACCAAAGAGCGTGAAACCTCTGACAAATGGAATCGGGAATTCCGAGAACCAAATAGAACCTCTTAGTCAAATACCTAATGGAGTTACCAACGGGCAAAGTCCAGCTTCTTCGCCCATGAACGGCTGCTTTGGTCTTGGAGCTTGGAAACATCGGGCTTCGTTCAAAAAGCATTTCACTTCAGGCCCAAATTTCACTAATAGTAATAATCGAGTTAATGGTTTTCATCACCAAGTTGGGTCCGAGCTGGACAACGTTTTCTACGACCTCTTTGCGGTTTGCAATCATCATGGGAAGGATCTTCAAGGCGGTCACTATACAGGTAAAAAAATCTCATTTAATTGATCAAACGCATAAATAAAAAACATTTTCCCTCATTAGGGTTGACTAGGGGCAATTGTTACACTTTTAAAAAACCTTATTTATAATTGATATGCTCTTCGAAATAAATTATGAAATTTAATTAATTATTCGAAATAGTTCTGAACTTATAAATATTCAATTTTGTAACAATTGCCCATAATCGACTTTAATTCCTCATTAACTTAATAACTGGATGTTTATATACTTAAATTTCTTTTGATGCAAAAATAACTTAAATAGATATGTTATGAAATGAGAAAATTTAATACTTACCTTTAAAGATAATGACACTTAAACTACAGCTAATTTTACTTGAGTTGTCAAATTCTAGAAAAGTATGATCGAAAAGTGACTTTTAATTATAATTAAAGATCGCTTTCTCCAAACGTTTTTAAATTTTGAAGGAAGTATGCTTACTCTTTAACTTTTAATGTATCATATAAAAATTCGCACTTCTTAAATTGAAAGTAATATAATCCTTGAGTGCAACAATTTTACTCTAACAATTGCCTCTAGTCTCCCCTATACCATAATTATGATTAAAGTACACTCCACCTCGGATATAGTCAACTCCAAGGGAGAGGTCAATTTCGTTGATTATAGCCAAGGTTGAGTATACCCGAGGTTGACTTTTATGCACTGAAGCATGGGAGTATTGACATATGTAGCATAATTTAGAGTCTTAACAAATTTCAATTAAATTCTATTCTCTTCAACTTCTTGTTTATTTGATAGTTAGATTAAATATTTTAAGCATTGACATATTTTTAGTTGTGTCAATT
>VJMY01001525.1:0-11517 GCA_009869795.1 Neelides sp. FZ-2019 | reverse complement strand
CATTCATAAAATACATAAAATCAATCATAAATATGTATAATGTCAAAGGATAGACGAAAAGAAAGTGTGAATTCAATTTTTTCTTACAAGTATTTCAAATTTTCTAATCCATCAAAGAGCGTTTCAGGAAGATATTCGAGTTTATTATCTGAAAAATCTCTTTAAAAAGCATAATAACATAAATCTATTTAGTTGTTATTTTATGAAGGAAATAAAAAGGGGTTCAATTACAATTGAGTCAAGCGAGAAAGTCCCATAAATATATTTTTGTTTATTGATTCTATTAAATTTGAGCCCAAATCTCTGTAAATAAATTATTAATATTCAATTATCATTTAACCTTAAAGTAATATTTATATTTTGAATGTAAATAAGTTTCTAAATACAAATTATGAAAATGATATTGAATATTAAAAATACTGGGGTATAAGAAATATTTCTGACATTTATGAAGCGGTTTTAGGTGCATTTTATGAATGTAATGAAGAAAGAGGGCGACATGAATTGTTTTAGTGTACCCCAATAATTAATGTTTGATGAGTAAAAGAGTTCATAATTGCAGATTAACTATGTAAAGCATATTTAATATTGAATTCAATTAAACTTACAAGTATGTAGTATCAGTTGGTATCGTTTGCTCTTTGGGAATCATTAGAAGTTGTGTTCTCCAGCAGCTTACAGTGAAACTCTCTGGGGAACATCGACATGGTCCTTTGATACATTGCGGCCAACGGAAATTCTCATCAGAGAACTTCCAAACTTCAATATGGGATAAAAATTTTAGATCTATTTAGCAAAAAGACTTAAAAATCAATTTTTGACTATGATTAAGAATAATTACGAGTGTCTAATAACTTATTTCAAATAATTTTCATTAAGTGAACTTGCGTTACCTTTTTTCTTCCAAATATTTATATTCTTAATAGGCACACACCTTGTTTTAAAGGAGAGTATGAATTTACCTGGCTGTTCTAGAGAACGAATCCTTTTATTTAGCTCATTTTTTCTTGAACTAAGAAGTTTAATGGCTTCACAAGCGTCAATCTTACATTGGCCATTTATTAAAATGTTGCTTTCATCTTCGACAATATCTGCATTACCTCTAATTGGCGGTATTTTTAAAACAAATTCCCAAATTAATAAATATAATTTGATTGTAAATATATAATAAAATTTATTTTTCGACATTTATAAAAGAAGTAATGTGTATATTTTGAATTATCACAATTTAAAAATTCAATCTGGTAAAATAGGCAAGTATTAGTTATTGTATCTTCTGTTCAAATGTTTAAAGTGATTTTATGATTTCATATTTAAATTGAATATTATTTCATTGGTCATACTTATATTGAACAAATATAACCCAATGTCAAAATAATTAGGTTAATAAGTCATCAATTTATACTGAAGTAATTTGCTTTATTGCTTTTGCTATAAGGTCTAACAATAACAGCCAATTCTAAAGTCTTAATTAATTTAAGAAAATAACATTACAAGAGAATCATTTAATCATATTAAATCTCAATAAATTTACAGTAAAAAAGCATTATTTAATTTATAATTAATGGTCGTAATATAAAAAATTTTTATTATGATTATTTTCTAAATTACGATTTAATTTATAGTTTACTAATTTGCGAATTAATAGTGTACAAATTAAATTAATATTAAATTGATAAGATTTTTGAAAGTACTTATATCGATCTAGTTTAATTTATAACCTAAAACTTAATACATAATAGCAATTAGATTACTTTATAAATATGAATATATATTCATTGACTCTGTATTCAAGACTAACGATTGACTGACTGTTTCGATTTTAAAAAAATGTATTAGTTATTATGAGACGACTAGCGACTGTGAATGCGGTCCCATACTTCTTGCAGACTTTAAAAAAATATATACCGTATGCTTTCATATAAAATAGTATTTCATTTTCATTTCATTATATAATTTCAAACGGCCTAACAATAAAATAATAATAACTATAATATAATTATTTTGTAATAAAAATTTCTGGGTTTATAAGACTATTATTGAGTTATCCAATGCTCAAAAGTTTAAGGAGAATTTGCACTTGCAGGTGAGGGTTGGGGTTGAAGCCCGCGAGGATTGCAAAATCTAATTTGTCATACTACTCTTATAACTCTCTGCTCGGCTCATGTGTGGAGTAGTGGAATAAAGGTCAGTGAGCGAGATATCTCAGTCTTCACTTTTCACTCATCAGGTGAGCGTGAATTGGAGGAGTCACAGGGCTGGGCGCCCTCCAAATTAGTTAATTGGGGGAAGAAGAAGAGCGATGGAAGAACGTGCTGTGGCCGATTACTTCGTGGTAGCTGGTCTACCCGATAATCCCGAAAGATTGGACGAGGACGGGCTGTGTGAGGGTCTCAATCCCACGTCGAGAAACATCGAACCCATCACAGATATTACAGTCATATTCCCTTCTCTTGGCGAATTGGTTCCAAGAGGATTTGTTTGTGTTGAATTCACACCTTCAGGTAACATCATTTTTTAATTAATAACTTTCTATTTAACTCTTTATATATTTAAACTTACCTTCACCTAAAAAAGCTACGTGACTGTGATTATTTAATTATAATTTACAAAAATTGTAAACGTTACTTATTATAAAAATAATAATGTATTTTTAATTCTTGTTTTTAAAATTTTAATTGTATATGCCATTTTGAAAATCTAATAGTATTTTTAATTATCTCTTTAAGGTTTTTCTGCTAATTTGAATAGTGGGAGCATCCGTAGTCCCGATGTTTATCTTTGTTATCGAAGAGGAAGCGATAAGCCGCCTTTAGTTGATATCGGGTAATCTACATAACCTTCAGTATTTAATAATTTCGTGGCGCCGTAATTTCATTTTTAATCAAAAAGGGATGAAATGATTCAATTATTGATTAAACCTTTGTGCAGGGTAATATATGATGGGAAGGAGCAGTTGATGGCAGATGCCGAGGTTGTGATTTCGACACCAGAAGGGCGGTCCGCAAATGTGAATAACACGAGTGCCCGGACTTTCCTCACTTTTCGAAGAGCTCCGGATACAATGCCCTGTAATGAACTGGTCGTTACCGACGTTTGTGTCATTATGTCGAACAAGGGAGAGCGACCGCCCCATGCCTTCTGTCAAATCACCAAGAACCTAAATAAGGGTCTCATGGGAGGAGACATTTTTCTCTGTTACAAAAAGTCGATGCACAGGCCTCCGTTACTCACTTACAAGCCAGAGGTTCTTCTTCGCTACCCACCATTTGACCGTCGAGGTTCATTTCCTTTGAATTACTTTTTTATTTTCTAATGACTTCAATATTTAAAAATTAAAACAATTTTTAAAACCCGATGACGCACCTTGGAACTTTTATCAAAAGCTTTAAACTTTTGTTTAAATTAAAATTTAAAAATGTATTATGTTTTTTAAAATTTTTAATTAAAATTAAATGTTAACATTATTTGAGTTCTTAATTCAGAAGGGGTTCGTCATATTTATAAAGTTATTTAAATTGGCAGGATTTCCATTTCCATCCTCGGTCGGAATGTTCTGCCTTCCCATGTGTGCAACGGTGGAGTGTTGGCCCGTGAAAGCAACTCAACCAAGGCCAGTGTTCTCCACATTTGTCCTCACTGTCGCTGACGCTTCTGAGAAGATCTACGGAGCTGCCGTGACTTTTTATGAGGAATATCCTATGGAAAACTTAAGCCTCGACCAAAAGGTCAATCTCGGAATTGCCCTCCCTGATCATGAGACCGAAAAGAGCGTCCATGTTAACAAATCTATATGTCTTCTCTCTCACTATCCCTTCTTCGACCCGTTCAAGTCCTTCCTCATTTATCTCTACATGATGAGTCGGACCGGAGAACATGAGATTCCCATTGAAAGGTGAGGGAAAAAATGAGATAATTCCTATATAAGAAGATTTAATTAATGTTGAATATTCAGGTACATATCCCACTTGTTCGAAGGCGTACCATATCCGAGTATCCAAAGGCCGCATATCCTTATGCAATTATCGACAACGCAGAGTGTTCACATTTCACATGCACAAGACTCCCCACTCCCGAAAAGGTAAGAAATTTACTGTGTGGCTCTTTTTGTGTATTGGGTTTTATGATAGAGAAGAAGCCTTTTAGAAGGTTTCGAAGGATGAAGGGGAAGAGAGGATGAGGTCGAGGTGTATTTACATTTTATACCCGTATGAATCTCATTGATCGTGTTTTTGGATGTTTGAGCAGCGGAGCTTCTTTCCGGACTCTCCTGAACAATCTTGGGCCTGACAATTGTCTGATGGTCCTCCTCCTCGTTCTCACAGAGCAGAAATTGCTCATCCACTCACTGAGACCAGACGCCCTCACCTCCGTTGCAGAGGCAGTACAAGTGGTGCGCCCACATTACGTTATTCCCCTTGGCTCTATTTTAATTGGCATGAATTGCTCTCAATCCTCTGCAGAACATGAAACCATATGACCCTGCTAATTCAAACCCTTGAAAATGTCTGTATTTTCTATTCCATATGATAATATTATTTCATATATTCAAATGCAAAATTTCTTGCTACAATCTATTAGGTTTAATACAGATGGTGAACATTGCATGTTTCATGCTTATTTGAATACAACTTTATCTTTATTTAAGTTTAATGTTTTATACAGTATGGTTTTTGTTTTAATCCCGGATTTCCTCATATACGGATCAAAAATATCATACATATTTAGGATTGAACATGATAATAATTACGCATTTTCCTTAAACGACTAAGAATGCAATTAAAATGCAATTAAAATTCAATTAATATTAGTATCCACACTGTGAATCACACATTGATATTCGCATTTATCGTTTTTGTTTAAGTTCTCAGATTTGTATTATAGAATAAGAATGCTCATCTTTTAGATATAAATTGAACTTTATTTGGGGCAGAATGCCCTTTAATTTTGAATGATGTGAATGATGAAAATTTGGAGCTTCACTTAGTCTTGATTAAATTAAAGGGTACATAAAAGAATGTTGATAATGAGAAGACGCGGATGCTAATCACTAATTAATTAGAGAGGTGTATAAATAAATATTGATCTTGTTTCATTTTAGTTGATATTCCCATTTCACTGGGAATGCCCTTATATCCCTCTCTGCCCCCTTGGTCTGAGTGATGTTCTTCAAGCGCCTGTTCCCTTTCTCGTCGGAGTGGATTCGAGGTTCTTTGACCTGTACGAGCTCCCCTCCGATATTACTTGTATTGATCTCGACACGAATACAGTCACTGTGTGAGTATTTTTCTTTGTTATCCTCGCTGCGTCACTTTTGTCAACATTTCGAAGGAATTTTATTGATTGGGTTTCTTCAAACAGGAGCGAAGATAAAAGGAGTATTCTCAACCTCAAAGTCCTTCCTAAAAAGCCGGCGAGGATTCTGAAGAATTCCCTTGAGATGCTCTATCAAAAAATGTTTATCCTGAGGAGAATGCAGTCGGCCAAGAAAAGGCCTGGAGATGTTTTCGATATTGACTTTCAGTCTAAGAAGCAAGAGGTTCATAAATAATTAATATCCTCAATTTTGATATGCTTTACATTGGGAAATTAGAAATCACATTAAGGCTAGTTTATTATAAGTACCTACATGTATGCATGCTTTGAGAATGAACTCAACTGGAAGGCAGACTGGTTAAAAATGATTAACCGCTCTAATCACTCTAATGTACTTTTTCTGAATAGCGAATGTTGGAGTTGGAAATTCAAGAAGCCTTCCTTCGATTCATGACGAGCATTATGAAAAACTATCGCTCATTTCTTCTGCCTATTACCAAAGCCCCGACAGCTCGAGCGACGGACGCATTCTCTCGATTTGATTTCCAAGTATAACGATTATTTCCGACTTTATTGATCTTTCATATGAGGATAACAGATAATATTTATGAGAAGGAACATTAAAACATCCTGGCATTTAAATAAACAAGGCTATTAATTCGTGATTGCTTTAGTGGTTGAAGATAAATATGTTTGTTGTTATTATTTTAGAGTTTCCTCCGGTCAAGAGATAAGAATTACCAAAAGTTTTACATGCTAATCCTCAAGACTCAAATGTTTATCCGGTTTATTGAGGAGAGGTCTTTTGTCTCGGACATTGATACGGGCCTTGCATTCTTCGACGAGTGCATTGAGAAATTGGAGCAGGAAGAGAGCGAGTCAATAAGATTGCTGGAGTTGAATGAATCAACGTCCAGTGAGAGAACCGTCTTCGTTCTTCCGCCCGACCCAACTGGCCTTCCGCCCAATGCCACCTACTTCTATGACTCCGTTTTCAAACTCAACGAAGGGCTTTTTGCGCCTTTGAAATTCAAGCTCAATTCTCTGAGTAAAGTGCAGCAACAAATGGAGTTCTCGACTCCGGGAAGTCCAGTGGCCAAGCGGACGAAACAAGAGATTATGTCAGCCCAGAGAAATGCCAAAAAGTATGTTGACACTCCAAAGCTTTGGGCCAGATGCCTTCTCTCAACATGCTACAGGTCCTTGCTCCATACGTCATTCCATTAATCATGAATGAAACTCATTTCTAT
Source organism: Neelides sp. FZ-2019 (assembly GCA_009869795.1). Lineage (NCBI taxonomy): Eukaryota > Metazoa > Arthropoda > Collembola > Neelipleona > Neelidae > Neelides > Neelides sp. FZ-2019. The sequence goes on along the minus strand of VJMY01001525.1, from coordinate 4,951 downwards.
ATTTGTAGCATCATCAGTTAGCACATGCCATGCATTTATGTAATGAAATCCTTACGTTTTATGTCTGGTGGTTTTATAGCTTATGGTTCATACATCTTCCCAGCTACTTGATCGTCTCGCAATCGAAACATCGAGCTCTTTACTTGGCCTATGAAATGATTGTTCGAATGACGAAGAGCAAACTTGAGCCAGCCGACGAAGTCTGTTACCGAGTTGTCATGCAGCTTTGCGGCCTTTACAATCAACCCATGGTGGCTATTAAGGTAGTACAAGACTTTTGCTTATTTACTCAAATCAGCACGATGGCATGTTTTGAAGTTGGATTCTTTACGGGCGATTTAGGTGCTATTTGAAATGAAGCGTTCTGGTGTCACACCAAACGCGATTACTTATGGTTTCTACAACAAAGCTGTGTTGGAGGCTCAATGGCCGTCAAATGTCACAAATTCGAGTCAACTCATGTGGAATAAATTGAGGTAAGTTTGTTAATAAAATTATTATTGTCATTTACGTAATTCTGTCAACAGATTACGTCAATAATATTTATGTTTTCCATTAACATTAGACTAAACTTGTCGATTTATGTGTAGAAATGTGATAAACGGCATTGCCCATTTCCGTGCTGCTGGTAAACAACTACAAGGAAGGCGAATGAGCCAATCTACAGCGGATGAGGTTGATCGGCTCTCGACCGAAAGCGGTGGTTCAGGAGACTCACAAGTGAACTCAAAAGGAAAGTCTGGACTTCCTCCTTCTGAAACCCTGACCACACCTAAAATTACTGAAACACCGCAATCGAGCATTCCAACAAGGATAAGTTCATCGTCTGACATTGGTTATGCCTCGGGAGCGGATCAAAAGATCTCATCCGAAGAAGAGGATTCGGCTGGAACTTCCGAAAGACCATTAAGATTTTTGGACAAAATGGGTCAAAGCCTTGACCAATGGGTCAAAACGGGGGTTTCGAATTTAGTCTCGTTGGCAAGTTCCGAGGCTGGGAATTACTATAGTCCTGCTGGGCTCATCATGACATCAAATTACAGAAACGATTACAACTCCATGATTGAGGAATACAGAGACGAGGAAATTAAACCCAAAGTCATGAAGAGTCAAAGAAGACTCGACTTTAATGACTTATTGGACTCACCAGACAAAGTTGGAGAGAAGAGGAAAGGAGAAACAAATAAAACGGAAACCTTGCGTTTGCTCCGCTCTGTCAGTTTTGGCAACGACACACAAATCATGAGCAAATTAAAGGGAGATTTGAAGAAAAATGATAACGAGGCAAAAGGGGAGGATGAAGGGAATCTTGAAGCTAAAGTGAATGAATTCTTAGAAGGCAAAATAGAGCCTCTTCCTCCGTCTGAGCCCATTTCAACGAACAATTCAAGAGAGGTGACCCCATTTGATGGGTCAGAAATAAACGATGATTCCCTCGTGCAGCCACCAAGGTCACCCAACATTGCAATCAAGAAGAGTCACAGTGCCAATTCTCGGATTGAGATGTGCAAAGAAGATTTATCTCCTGCAAGTCCTGCACGAACACCCGTGACACAGAATGATCCACTTGGTGCTCTAGATGCTTCGCAGACATTGGCCCTTGGCCAATCATTAAATCAGAATGACATCGTTACAAATAATATTAAACACTCGCCCAAGCGGACTTGTTCAGAAGGCCACATTGAAGGCATTCCTCCTAATGGGTTCAAATATCCGATGGTGCCTGGGACAGATGGGAAGCATTTCCATAGATCCTCCACTCTTCCCAATTACCCCACGTCGCTCTCGGTCGGACCAACGATGACTTCCGAGGGGTCAACGCCAAATGAAAACATTTCTTGTACTGGTGGAAGTGCCACGAATGTTGTTTCTAGTCTTTCAGCTATTAGCTCGAGTTTAAAGAATCCATTTGGAAGATATAGTCCGGCGAGGATAAGTCTAAGGAAGGCTGGAACTTCCTTATTAGAATCCACACTTGGTGGGAAAAAGGCAGAGGCTTTTATGGAAGGTTTTAATCAATTTCGGTCCGCTGCGGCTGTCACAGCTAAAAGAACTATTGACGATTTCAAAGAAGCTATGGGAAATAATAGCACACCTGCTGGGAGAAATGGACCTTTCGGGTATTTAATTTTAAAAATTAAATACTTTAATTTAGCTCAATATTAAAAAGTACGTATGGATTATAATTTATGTTTTATTAATTTCTTTTTTCATATTTTAGAAGATCTCCTGATGAAAGAGACGAAGATGACGAATCAGGGGATTCTGAAGATGGCGAAGTGGCCAACGATCAATGGGCTTGTGTGTCTGATTCTTATTTAGATCAAGTCATTTACAATTCAGCTGTTGGTAAGGACAGTGGATCTGCAAGAGCCAGTTTTGCAAGCGACTTACCTCTGGGTCTTCATGATACGCCGCTCTCGACTTCATCCCAATCCCTAATTGATGGACCAAACAAAGGAATCGGTAGAAAGGATCGACAATATCCAATGGCATTGGAAATAAACATGACAACGTGTTCAATATGCCATAATTGTTCATCGCTTCTCTTTGACGAAGAGATTATGGCTGGATGGACAGCTGAAGATTCGAATCTCAATACACGGTAAATGACCTTAAAGGCCTTAAACACATTTTAACAATTTTGTTTGAAAGTGTGTAAATTATTTGGGTTAAAAGTCTAAGTAGTTTAAAAATATTCTTATATAAATTCTATATATGAATTAAACTCTAATTTCAGATGTCCGCATTGCAAAAAATGGGAAGTTCCATTTTTACAAGTAACAATTCGGGATTATCGTCATCATCCGCTATCTCTTGTGGCTCCAACTCAATTAAGTTGTAAGGGACTGAGTTCGGCGATGAGTCTAGGAAGTATGAATTCCTTGTCTTCACGAAGACCTTCTCTCTTTCATCCACCTGACTCGGTTACAAATTCCAATGCGAGTATTGCAAAGATTGGAGCAGAGAATCTTACGCAATCTTCCTCCAAAGAGCGATTGGCCAAACAAAGTGGAGAAGGTAAAGAAAGCTCACAGGGGGATTCCATTAACTTTGAGATTGAGACAAAGAAAGAAGAGCCATTACAACCAATGGATCCCTTGGGAGTTTTAGAAGACAAACAGCAGCAGGAGAGCAGTCGGAGGAATAGCACAGAACTCCCTAATCCACCTGTGACATTTACTCCAAGTTCCCCAAAGGAAGAGACGGAGCCTGAGATTAAAGTTATTCCAGAACCATTAGACTCTGATCCTATAATCGTACCTTATCTGAGTCCTCTCGTCTTAAGAAAGGAATTGGAAAATGTTTTGGAGAATGAAGGAGATTCTGCCCTCGTGTCATCCAAGTTTGTTGATGAGCATCCAATTATTTATTGGAATTTGGTAATTATATATTGATTATTACTATTATTATTCAAATGTATATAAGATTTTAAATTCTAACAATGAGAATTCTTACATTAATTAATGATCAATTTCTATTTAATTAAAAGGAATTAATTTCTCATGATAAATTAAATTTTGTTTCAAGGTTTGGTTTTTCCACCGGGCAAATCTATCGAGTCATATAAAAGGCTTAGCTCTTGGTGCAAGTTCGGTGAAACCCAAATTATCCAAGTTAGGAGAATTAAAGAAAAGTGAAGTTAGTGAGCCTGTAGTCGAAGAAAATAGTGAGGAATTAGAAGAGTTTAAAGTTCATCCGTCCTGGTCCAGTGCTGATTATCGAAATATCACCATTAAATGCAATTGGGACAATCCTAAATATTATGAAGAATATGGTGTTCCTCTCTACGTGAAGTGGATGGAAAATCAGAAGAAGACTGAGGAAGGCGTTCAATCCGCCGACACCGAAATCAAACTTGACAATAATAATAAGTAAGTATTTAATAAGAACTTATTAATTCATTATTTAATACTCATTTTAACTAGATAGAGGTTATTTGCTAAATTCATCTTTGTTTGTTTTGCAGGTTAATTTCTGACATTTTGAAATCAGTCCAAAGAAACGATTTGTATCAAATATCATCGAACCTTCTTTTTTACTATCATAAACAAGCGAGGAATCGGCATTATCCTGTCTATAGGGAGATGTTGTTCCTTGCATTGAAAGCTCTTCCAAAAGAATCATTCAATATCAGTAAGTTTTTTATTGATTAAATGAAACATTCACTTATTCATAATTTGGTCCTTTCATGTGGATTTTAAAAACAATTTTTTTCAATAGATTTATACGATCGAGAGTTCCCTAATGTATACGGAAGACTTCGAAATTGTGACGAACAAGAGTCGATGGATTTAGGAGACATGCCCCCTTCAGTGTCGGCATTGCTCTGTCGAGGATTCTTTCGCGACTTACAGCTTTAATTCCTATATTAAATGTTAGCTAAACATTTATTGCTGCAATAATTCTTCGGTTACAAAACTAACGACAGATAATTTTTCAAATATCATTTTATACATATAAGAATTTTTATCGCAATTGTATAGTTGCTCACTCATTATTTAACGAAAAAACCACTTTTGCATTTTTATCTTAAGTGATATCCTCAACTTTATCTCTTATACAATTCATAGATAATAAAAAAAAACCTAATACTTTAATTGTATCCTTTTTGTTATTAAATAACTAAAATTGCAATATGAATGAGTTTTGAGAAACCTCTATATTATTATGATACCCTTATTATTATATTCCATATATTTGACATACGTTTATATTTGTTGTGATAAAAAAATTTACAATACAATAGTAATGACGACATGATGAGTAATGAAATACATAACATGATCAAATTATTGACGAATAGTCTTATTAAATTTATTTAAAAAATCCACTAATAATTTTCATTTATGAACGATAAAATCTCATCATTTCTCATGATAATACATACTTAATTATAATTAATTATGCTAAATGAAAGATATTAGATTTTTAAAATCATTTTTTTATT
>VJMY01001524.1:0-11519 GCA_009869795.1 Neelides sp. FZ-2019 | reverse complement strand
GCTTTAATTGCATCGTAATTTACTTTAACCATACTAATAATTAATAATAATAAAAATATTAAACTTTGATCGTGTTTATATAACTTTGAATTTTATAATATTTCTATATTAAATTTGTTAAAATTATTCATGGTATTTTATAGAAATAAATTTTAAAAAATGTTTAAAAAATCTATGGTGCAAGACAATTTACAGATTGTATTACAAAAAGTTATTTCTCTTACCAAGAATTGTTCCTCAATGGTTAATCCATCTAGAACTCGATATAGACCCGTTGGAATATACCATATTGAAATTACTAGATGGATGGAATAGCAAATATTAAATTGTTATTATAATTTTTAAAAAAATGTAAATTACCAAATAACTGGTTCAAATTATGTTAATATGTTATCAAATTAGAAAACATGTAACAGAAATATCTTTCATTTTAAAATCAGACGATTATAGTAAATGTATAGTAAAAATCAAACCACTTCATAAGAGGAGCGATTCGCTACATTTTCATCGCTTCGCAACTTCTGAGTTCAATAAATAAGCGAAGGGGCGCGAAGCGATAGGAAAGCCCAAATGTCTGGAGCGGAGCGATCTGTTTAAAAAGTAACTGCACTTCTGTAACTGCTGTGCTTTAATTGTCATTTTAATTAAATACCTCAAAATTCGATAGAATTTAAGTTATGGGTTTTTATAGTTAAGTTATGTGTAAGTATCATCTTTCGACGAGATTTGGATTCTATCGGATGCGCATTTTGAGAAATAAGAAATCACCATGTATTCTTTACTGGATTCAAGTGGCCACTTAATAATCTCATTGTACATAAAGCTTGGGATGGGTCAAATACTAACAAAAAAATTAGATGTATATCACTTGCTTTATGTATGTCCACATTACCAATTTGTTAGAAACGAGTCACATGTTATTTTAAATGAAAATGAGAAAAATTACCTGATACTGTTCAACTTCCTATCATTAAATAATGCCAAAAATATTTATTACTTGATAAATAATATATGTAAAGTTCGCCAAATTTATTTAGAAGAATAGATTGTAAGTTAATATGTAAAACTAAAATGTCTGTAAGGTTTAAATACCGTTTAATCGGTCATTTGAATAAACAGAATTTCATTCATTCATTCATAATGGGCAAATAGAAAAAATGATTATGTAACATCACTAATTTCAATGGTAATTCGATTATTCTTTATTCACCCCTCGGAAGAACGGTTTGAACAAAGTAGGTTGTATGGATCTTTTTAAGTTTTAATTCCGTCTCAACTCTTTCAACTTAGGTAACTGCCGTTTATAGCCCAAGTGGAGGAGATGCGCAATGAAGTTCACATTTCTATATTTACATTCCTCCTTCGGTCCTGATCTCTATCGATCGTGAATGCTGAGCCGCAGAAGTTTAAATTTTCTCTTGAGGCCTTGACCAGGGTGACGAGGTCAAGACAAATTGCCATTTAGCTACTATTCTGATCCTTAAAGACAATCTCAAACTTCTCTCACAATGTCACATAAGATTTTCTCTTCTGAAAACTACAGCACGAAGATTCTACAGAATCTTCATGAGCTCTGGAAGACAGAATGTTTTTGTGACGTACAAATTCTATGCGGAGGAGAATTATTCAGGGTCAGTCTGACAATTCGTTTTTTCTTAGGTTTTTCATTGAGTGATGTTTGCTTGTTGAGGAATGATTTAATTGTCTTGAGAGGAAAATCCAAGAGTATTTTTAAATTTCCATTTCCAAAAAATCATTTCTAATATTCAGAGACTTGAAGATATATTTAATTGTTTTTATTAATATTTTAGGCTCACAGGACTGTACTGGCCTCGAGTAGTTCTTACTTCCGAGCAATGTTTACCGGAGGAATGATTGAACAAGAAAAAACCGTTATCAAACTTGGAAACATTTCTGGTCCAATATTTGCATCTATTCTTGCCTTCATTTATACAGGTAAGATTTTAGAAACATTCATATATAATTTAAAATTCTTAGTTGCGAGTTCCAAAGGAGTCAATTCATCTTATTTTTCATAAATTAACTAATAGTATTTACAAATTAGATTGATTTGGTTTTTAATGATTTCAGGGCAAGTTTTTCTCTCTCAACACACTGTGCAAGAAATGATGGTCGCAGCTGATATGCTTGGACTTCCTGAGGTCGTAGATTCTTGCACCAATTTCCTTAAAGCGGAACTTCATCCTTCTAATGCCATTGGAATATACAGGTATATTTTTTACATTTTTAATCTTCTTCAGTCAGAATTTAAATGTGCAAAAAAACCATTTAATATAACGATTAATTTCTTGAAGGTTTGCTGAAGGGCACAATTGCTACCAATTAGAGACTTATTCTCTCTCATACATTCATCGCCACTTCCCTCAGATTTGCGAGGAAGAAGAATTTCTTGAGACTCCACTGAAGATTGTTTCCGAACTTTTGGGGAGCGAGCAGCTTAAAATTGACTCAGAGCTACAGGTTCAACATTCATGATAATCATCAGATGAATTATAAACTTTTATATTTTAATTCAATTCCTTCTTAATTTTCTTTAGATCTTAAATGGGGCTTTAAGATGGCTCAATTATGATCTTCCCAAACGAAAGCCATTAGTATTTGATATATTGAATTTGGTCCGTCTCGTTCTCGTTCCTTTTCGTAATATCGAGAAGTGTATTCAAGAGCTGAATGATCCGAGCATGAAAGTCGCTCTTAGAAGTTTTCATCGCGATATGGTTCACAAGCGAGGCTCCCTTGTGAATCTCGTTGTTCAACCACGAAAGTGTGCCAAAAAGTACATGTACGTTTTTGGTGGATCCAAGAAAGAACTTGGAACTGGATGGAAGCAAATCTCAGAGTCAACACTTGACATCGTTTCCTGTTTTGACACTTTCAAGTCTCATTATGAAATACCATTAAAATATTCTATCGCCTAAATATAAATAAATATTTTTATTAATTCAAAACTCTTGACTTACAGGAAAGAATGGAAGAACGTGAGACCAATGAAGATAGAGAGGATATTACCAGGAGTAGCTTCACTCGAAGGCCTCGTGTATGTCGTTGGAGGGGAACAAGAATCGAAAATATTGGCAAACGGAGAGGTAATTAATTAATATGTTTATAGTCCAATTCCTAATGAAATCTCAAGAAATCTTACAAATCCCCAACGACCGAACGAACTCTGACTAAAGTTATCTAGGATATTACTTACTTATAGTAATATCCGAATATAATATTTTTTTTAACTTTCTTTTATGTAACTTCAACAGGTCTATAGTCCCCAAGAAGATGTATGGAGGAACATGGAACCAATGTTGATCCCCCGTTGTGCATTTGGGCTCACGGCATGGGAAAACTATTTGTATGCTTTTGGTGGATGGGTGGGAGAAGACATCGGCGGAACCATTGAACGTTACGATCCCTTTAACAATGATTGGACAATGATGGGAGATATGGAAGAACCGCGCTTTAGTATGGGCGTGATCACCTTTGAAGGGTACCTACTACCTAAATGTTCATTAATTTTTTATTTCCCTTATGTTGTTAAGCTTTAATTTGCAATTTTATCTCATATTGAATTAATTATGATTTTTCTGATGACTTTCAGGCTGATTTACATAATTGGTGGTTGTACTCATGCACAAAGACAGCTCCATGACCTTCTTTCCTACAACCCAGTCACTAGAGAGTGGAAAACTCTTGCTCCGATGAGAGTTCCAAGAAGTCAAATGGGCGTTGCCATTCTTGATCGTGATCTGTACGTTATTGGAGGAAGCACGAAACAAGCCGAGATTCTCCGTTCAGTGGAACGCTACGACTTTGACAAAAATGTCTGGTCGGATGTTGCGCCGCTTAAGGTTGGCCGTGCAAATCCGTCTGTTGGTGCAGCAGACGGTCACATTTACGTCGCAGGTGGTGACAAGACTCATGAAACCACATTTTTCATTGCACAGGTAATTAATAGTACTATGATTATTCAGTATTATTTTATTATCAACAAAATATTTAGTTGAGTAGTTATTAGCTATGTTTCTAATTAGGTGTGTCTTATTTATTCTTAATATTTTAGGTGACCCTGGCAAGTGTCGAGATTTATAATCCTTTAATTAACTCTTGGGAGGAATGCAAGAGTCTTTCAGGATCAAGAAGTGAAGCAGGCGCCATCGTTATTTAATATACATACATACATAGGTATATGACAAAAAATTCGAAGCCAAAGTTTCCCCAAATTCCCAAGAGGTTCCTCATCTAAATCTAAAGCTTAAAAAAATTTATTTCGACGGGACTTTTGAGTATTTATTTTTCAATTGTGTTTTTATCGAAAGTTACAAATTAATTGTGCTTTATGTGTTGAAAATTTATTATTAAGTAGTACTCATCATTAATAGAAAGAATAAAATGAAAAGTGTTATTTGTTATATTATGTACCTACACACTTATAATTAAGATGATTTTATTGTAAAATAATTTGAACTGCATTCTATCATCTTTCAAAGTTTTTAACAAAAAATTATAAATTACATATATGATAGCTTGAATAATTGTTGCTGATCACGATCACTAATAAAAATACCATATTATGGCTCATTAATCATTTAATATATATTCTATATAAAAAATGTTTTAAAATATACCTTCTTTACCAAGCGCAAAACTATGATAAATCATTAGATAAGAAATGTATTTATTATCAAATTCATGGTAAAATGGTGCGAGTCTTCTCTGAATAAGAAACTATATTATAATATTCATTTTAAATAATTTATTGACTGTTGGGAAGAACATCTCTAAAAACCTCAAGTGTTTTAAATTTTTGTACACTTTTCAATGTATATTTTTTAATATCCCATATAATTAATTTTATGTTCTATGTATTTTAACAAGTCATTGATGCGCAGTTAATGAATTAATTTATGTCAAAGTATTACTAATATTAAGGGCCCCCTTTATAAAGTGAGAGTATGTGTGAATTTCATGATTTAACAATTTATTTTTTCTTATTTTTTGTCAATTTGTACCTTCAAGTTCGATAAATATTTGTGAGCGACTTGAATACTCATACAAAAACATACCTACTATACAAATACCTACGGTACATATATATATATTTCATTTACTCATGTTTCGTTGAAATCAATTAATGAATATTAAATAATAAAATTAATAAATTATGAATCAAAATGTATTTTTAATTTAAAAAATGTTGTTGGTTTCAATGTATGCAAGTTTATAAATACACATATTTTAAAGTTCTTGGCATGACAATTACTTAAATATTTCACCATAAAATAAATCATATTTAATTAAATGTAAATTTTTTATTTACTAGCGAGATACGTTTGAATGTCAAATTTCCTGATTATAGATATTTTCCGATTTTGATTATAAAAGAGTCATAATTATGCGTTCGATTTTCTCGCTTCATGCCTCACTGTTCTCTTGAGAGACAAGTCCTTCAACGTGGTGGCTCTTAGTTCGTCGATGATAGGTTCCCTAAATTTTTCATCCAATGCTGGGTTCTTCAACACCTTCGGTTCTCCCTTGCCCAATTTTGCCTCAAAGATGTGTTTGAAGAAGTCCATGGAGAGTTGATTCGGTCGATTTCCTGGGAAAATTTGTTGCAGTGAGTCTCCGCCATGGGGAATCATCAAAGGCTTGCTGTGATCCATGTTGATTTCCTTCCTGAGTAATTAGGCAAATGCAAACACAATTTAAAATTTTGTTACTTTTAGTTCATAATTAAATTAATATAATTTGTAAAATAGAATGGCCAAAAAGTTTAACTTACGGGAATTGGATGTCGTAAGCGTAGTGAGTGTAAATCTCGTACACCCTCTGCCTCAACTTTTGATCCCTCATTGAAAAGAAGTTGAGAGACGCTCCCAAATAGTGAGCAACAACCCGGAGACATCGCGTGATCACTTTCCTCTTCTCAGGCTCATAGCCCTCGAACACGTCATATTTGGTTCCAATGATGACAATAGGAATTGGAAATGGATCCATGTGATCGTCCTAATAAGTTGAAATTACTCAACATTTTCATTTTCATATGAATATTTTTGTACAAATAACGTTTTTAAGCGCTTTGATACCTTGGGCTTTTGACCGCTTGTGATAATCTGTGTGATTCGATGGTTCATTTTTTCAATTAATTTCAGTGACACATTTTTGTCCATCCTTGAAAGAGCCGTTTGCACCGCTCTAGAAGTTCATTTAATTGTATTTAAACTTAATGTTTTAGCAAATGAATTTAAACTTAAAGAATTTCAAAAGAATTGCTGACTGAGAACACTCGAAATAAGATATAAAGAAAATTAGAATCAATTGTACTTTCTCCCATTAACCACAGTAGTCTCAATATTGTCCCACATCATTTCCGGAGTTGACAAGTCGAGCACGAGAAAGACAACCATCTTATCAAGTCTGTGAGTCGTGAGGAATGGAGTTTGAACCAAATCTACCCGATGGTAAGCATGTCCACCAAGCTCATAGATATTACAAACTGATTTCTTCTATAATAATGAAACAGTCATCAACCAAAACATGTTAGCATATGTATTTAGGTATGTATTATTTACGTAAATTATTAGTTTTTATATATAAAAATTGTTTGATTGCATACAAAATCAGAAGAGAATGAAGTTTCACACTCAAATTTCAAAAATAATGTTTGTTTAGGCACATCATTCGAATCCAAGAATAGATGTTTAATTGTTGATTTGCCCTTTATGAAAATTGAATATAAATAAATGTCATTAAAATAAAATAATTTTGTATAAAGTTTAAAAGATTAAGGGTCAAAGTGATTAAGGCATCTTACAGATTCTCCAGAGCCGAGGAAAAACATTGTCGAGACATCTTCAAAGCACGATTGACTCTCAACTTCTTTCTTTTTTGCCATTAAAGCAACCTCCCAAATGGGAATACTATGTAGTTAATTACATCGAACTTTAATGTTCACATTTAAATTGCCATACTAAATAATATTTAGCTAAAAATGTTCACAAACGTCAAGCATGAAATCTGAATTACATATCTAATAATAATTATCGAAAAATCAACATAATTGGTTCTTACACATTTAACTCAGGATCGTTTCCCGGTGGAACGAAATGATCAAGATAATCAAAGTTGAGAGCAAATTGGTCAGCAAGCTCTTTGTCGAGTTCTTCTTCCCCTCTTTCAAAGAAATTATGGCTCTTCTCGAACTTCACACCTTGTTTTTCTAATGAGTTTGAGCTTTTGGCTATTCTTGACTCTTCGAACGAATCTCTTGCCTGCATTTTCTCTTCGTTTCCTTCTCTTTTGTCTTCTCCTTTCTCTCCTTCTCTTTCTCGAGTCACAGACGACGATTGATGAGTTGAATTGGAATGATCACTTGAGACATCTTTTAGTTCTGTATCCATGGAAAATAAATCAGAGATAAGTTAAGTAAAGTATTTAACAAATAAGAATTTTGACTCAATCATAAAAAGTAAACATAAGGGTTCCTAGGTTACCAAGATTGTAAAAATCAATTCAAATATTGAAACGCTATTACTATTAACGACTCGATTAATTTTATATGCCTTGATCGAATAGTGTAAATAATTGCTCTCATTTATATTCCACTCTTAATTATTTCTTAATGTGTAAAATGTTCTAAATGAATAAAAGTACAAAACCTATTTGTAAAATTGCCAATTACCTCTCATCTCACCGTGCCCCTTTCCATATTTTATGAAGAAATCATGACTGTTCAATTTGAAAACCTTGATTCTATTTGGGGTATAATAGGAAATTTATAGGTTGGAACTAAAACACGATACGATTATACCTAAGTTGCGACCCAGTTAAACCTCAAGGGTTCTCTTAAATATTTTAATTCCTAGGATTTGGGGGCCTTTTGACCAACCATGGGACTTCATTTTGGAAACCTCGGGGTCAAAGTGAGAGGGATGATTTACTACAAAATCTCCCCTTACGAACAACGGGCCTTTGCTGGCATTATTTCAAAAGGAATTCCCAATACATTCAGAAGATGCAAGGAAAACTTTTTTAAAGTGGTTCCTCGTAAGTCTCATTATATTATTAACGAATTAACTGCTTAAATTAAATGTATATATGTATTTAAGTATTGGATATTTGTGATTTGAATTGATTATTAACGTGCAATTCTTTTTATTTGTTAGCTTTCGTGGTTGCATACGTGGTTTACGATCAAGTTGAGAAAGAACATGACCGAATGATGAGGAAAAATCCAGCTGATTACGAAAACGATGTTTAAGTCACCCACAAAATAGAAATGCTATACTCTAGTGATTTTTCCGTAGATACCTAAATATTTAACATCTCTTATCAAATTGAATCAAATGTCAGTTACTGTATAAAAGATGAATAAAACGTCTTAAAGTTACTATTTACCTCCAAAAAAGTAAAAATTTCATTTTATTGTTACAGTTATTTGCAAAGATAATATTTTTCAGCGGCGCTAAAGCACAAAGGTTAATACTTAATTTATTACTACTACTTAATTTATACCTAACGAAGTATGAAAAAAGATGAAAATTGAAAAATAATTTATTTCATATTATAATAAATTGGATAAGCAATCTTGGCATACATTGATCATTGGCAAATGTTACAAATATACTTATTAAGTATAATATATTTATTTTATTTAAAATAGTAAAATAAGAATTAATAGGATTAATCGTGCGTAAGATTAATCTTCTTAAATTCAATTTCACAAAATGTCATGCAATTTTTAAAGGCAGAATCAGATTAGAAGCTGTAATTAACTCGTAAAAGTAATATATTTAAATACATATTGATAATTTGCTATATAAGGTAAAATGTAACAGTAATATGTTGTAATACAATTGATAATTTTGATTGGAATTAATTTCAACGAAGAGAACCTTTTCAACAACTCAAGACAAACTTTACATTTCATTAGTTCCGTTTTTTGTGTTTCGTTCTGGTTCTGTTGGTGTTTTTTCACCTTTGTTGTCTGTGTTTGGAAAGATTCCTTTGCTCTTCATATACCCCGTCAACTGGTCTGGAATTTCGGCTTAAGATTCAAAAAAGGTTAATGATGTAATTAACTTATAATGTAACCTCTAATGTTCCGTTCTAATCCTCCGTGGGAAGATTTGACTAAATGTTGGTGTGACATACCAAGAACTTCTTGAGCCAATTTAACCTGGGCCATCTTGTGCGTGGCATCGTTCCTGGCTTTTCTGAGAGCAGGGTCTGCATCATGACCTTCGTCTTCCGACTTTGTTCCTGGCCCAATAGTTGAAGACATCCATGAATAGGCGTCCCTATTTAGACGTCAATATTTTAAAGTATGTAATACAACCCGTTAGAGATTACAGATACCATAAATTCTGCTTTTGTACATATCATTATTTAAGTATCTTTCCTTTATCAATTAACTTAGGTATTGGTTGATAAATCAAGATTAACTCCTTTATTTACGATAATGTTTGTCTACATAGTAATTAAATATTAATACCTGTATGGGACAAATTGAACAATGTCTCTTGCAGCGACTTTCCTGTTGATTGTAATTCTCACGGCATCTCCATCCAGTTCTTCCATAGCCTGAATAATGAAACATAATTTACATTATTAATTTTGAGTTTTTTGTATTAAGTTAATAGTTCATGTAATATAGAGCAAGAACTTCATAATCGGCTCCTCCGACTCCAACGATGATAATTGACACTGGCATTGTACTTGCATCAATGATTGCCTATGAGAAGACAAAAAATTATTGTAGTTAGTAAATCAAAGACTTGGTATACTTAAATGTGCTTATAGTATAACAAAGCATTTCATTATTTTAAATCCTAATAAGTTCCTCGTTATGTTCCTCATTTTCAAGGACATACTTCTTTTGTTTGTGGCATGTCAGTGATCACTCCGTCTGTAATGATCAATAGAATGAAATAATGTTCTCCGTTTTGATTTTGAGACGCAAGATCCGCGACGTGCTTGATAACAGGAGCAAAATTTGTTGGTCCATAAAGTTGAATACGTCGAATACAATTTCTAAGAACAAGATCCAATTAGTCAAATGTTTCACTCAAGGCAGTCGGGCTGACCTATAACCTTCTAAAACCCCAGGGATCCCGTAGCAATAACCCGCATCCGTGAGAGTCACGAAGAAGTTGTGCGAAACGGCGCCATTTGGGGGAATGCGAGCTCCAAAACCATAGACAGGAAAAAGCTTTCCTTCATCGTAGTCTTGAACGATTCGGCCGACGGCCTGTATGGCTTGCTCGTACGGATTCGGTTGATTAGAAGAAGTGGAGAAGTAATGAAGAGAGCAGGGATCCTTTGAGAAATACAACACATTTTTCTGTCAAACTAGCACTCAAAGATCAATCAACAATTACCTTCGGATCTCCATTGGATGCTTTAAAAAGACATTCATGAGAACAGAATCGAATTTTAATAGTACATAATTTATAATCTACAGAGGTACTATATGCACATGTTTTTTATCTTGCGTGGAATATTTAACGTTCTATATCTTGCTTTGTATTTTGCTTAAATTTTACACATTTATTCAAAAGTAATCAAATAACAAACTTATATACATTAATAAGAGATTTTAGCTCCGTTAGATTCAATGCATTGCTGCAATTTCCTTTCAACGCTCCTACAAGCTCTCTTACACATATCTAACGTCACTTTCCCAAATATCGCATATCCCTCAAGTATCGCAGCCTTTAACTCACTGATTATTTTAGGGTTATTAGGTCTTACACTTTATTTTTAATAAATCAAAGAAATTAGTTTTGTAAAGAAATAAGTCTTGCGGAGTAAGGTAAGAGCGAGTCGGCCAGGCTAGAGGTCCACCGAGGCCACCGCGCGAAGAAAGTTTCTCTCTTCTATTTATTCTTTAACCATTTCATCTTAAAGTTTTCCATAATATTTTAGCATATTGCCTAAAAATGTATATAACCGAATTTAATTTTGTTGAATGGTTTCTGAGATATTTTAGCTTAAAGATTCCACGCAAGATAGTGCACACCCTGTACACAACAACTTTACCATTTGACTCTCTTGCATTCATTTTCATACAATGAGAAAATCGAATGGTGAAAGCTGTTTGTACTTCTATACCCTGTCTTAAATATATTGGAGCCTATAGTAAAAAGAGCTTTTAGCCTTACATGTGAAATCAATTGCAAAACAACAATGAATTTGAGTTCCAGTTTGAATGTAGTCAAGGAACGTGTAGATTGGTGATACTTTACACGCTTCAACAACAATGGTACCTGGGACTATCTAACAAAAAAGTCAATTTTATAATATCAAATACTTACTTGTATAGTTCATGAAAAGATCGACATTTTTCGTGTTATTAGTAGTATAAATGTAATAAAGATAACTTTAACTAAAGGAGGGTATGGGATAAGGATAGGAACTTCGGCCCCCACTTGGCGCCACCTAGTGAACCTCATTTTTTTCTATTTTTTCAATTACGTTTAACATTAAAACAGTTTGATTTTTTAATA
>VJMY01001523.1:0-11533 GCA_009869795.1 Neelides sp. FZ-2019 | reverse complement strand
AACCCAATTTCACGAATAAAATGAAATTATTTTTTGGCATAATATTAAATTTAATGAAATGTTTTATTTTCTTAAAAAAATTAGATCAAATTTGAAAGAAAATATGAAAGTTTAGCTGAAGAGTATTTAAGGAAAAAAATTTTTATTGAAAATTTGCGCGAAATTCAAGCTTTCAATTCAGAAAACCATTCGTTTAAGCAAGGTAAAAATTTTTAGTCTCATAAAAATTAATCAATTTATTATTATTATTATCCAACATAATTTTTATAACAATTTTTAAATAAATTTATTTTACTAATCGTAAATATTTCGCACCATGAACGTTTTCACATTTTATTTCTTTAAATATATATTTACTACTTAATTTTTCTTGAAAAGCTTCAAATTAAAATTTTTTTCCAATAGGAATCAATCATTTTTCCGATTTAACAACCGAGGAATTTGGGAATATGCTTAATTATAGCAAAGATTTCAATTTGCCAACAAATTCCACACGTGAATTTAGAGATGAGGAAATTTCCAAAAAATCAAATCCAGATAGCATTGATTGGAGAAATCATAATGGGAAGAATTTTGTTGGGGCAGTAAGATCACAAGGTCATTGTGGTTCATGTTGGTCCTTTTCATCTGTAAGATTAAAATACTCAAATACATACTACGTCAAATGCCCCTTTAATAAAATTGAATTGATATTAATAATAATTTTATAATACCTAGTTAGGATCACTTGAAGCAATGTTGGTCATTTATGGAGTTTTACCAAAAGTAACACTGTTGAGTGAACAGCAACTTATTGAGTAATTGATTAAAAATTTATATTACTATTTAAATATTTATCAATCTAATTGAGATAAAATTTGATAGTTGTTTTAAACACGACTGTCATGGTTCACAAGTGCCAAGGGCCTATGACTACATTAAGGCCAATGGAGTTGTTTCTGATGAAAGTTATCCTTATGTGAGCGGTGAATCAAGTCAGGCAAATGATTGCAAGGTTGATTTAACTAAAGTTGTTGGAAAAATCACCGGATATGTTAAACTTAAGGGTGAAGATGAATTAAAAACCGCTGTTGCTCAAGCTGGACCTGTAAACTATTATTCAAGCATTAATATTTATGATTTATATGATTTGACAATAGACTAATATTTTTTTAACTTAAAGACCTCTATCAGTTTGTGCGTTCATGTCAAGAGCTTCAAAAATTACGAATCAGGAATTTACGATGATCCGGAATGCGAATCAGAAGAAGGTTGTTCAGGTCGTCATGCTGTGGTTGCTGTTGGGTAATTCTAAATTATGCTCGAGAATTTTCGTAATTTTTAAATTTATTAGTATTTAGTTAAATATTTGGATAATTTAATTTTGAAAGGTATGGGACTGAGGGTGGGAAAGATTTCTGGATTATCAAAAACTCTTGGGGAAAAGAGTTTGGAGAAAAAGGGTATATTAGACTTGTTCGTGGAGTTCAACGTTGTAAAGTTGCTTATACTGCTGCTTATCCAATTGTTGTTTAATGTCAAAAAATATGTTTCATGATGAAATCATCAAATATATTAAAAATCTGAATAATCCGTTCTAAATTTTCTCTATCTATTATTACTAATTATAATATATTAAATAACATGTGCATTTAAATAATTTTTATTTGATTTGCATTATATTTTAAAAGAGATATTTCATATTATCATATTATTGGGATTCATATTATAGGGATATTTCATTGATAATTTGAAATATAATTATCGTGATATTTTTAAGTTTTATTATCAATGCTAATGACACCTAAATAATAATAATAATACCATAATCCCCCAAAATGATATAATTTAATTTATTGAAATTGCTCTTTGCATGCTTTCAATATTTATTTTGATTTATTATAATAAAAAATTAAAACGTTCAAGCTAAACCGTCGTCAAAAGTAAATGTTAAAAGTTTAAATGAGGGAAAAAAACAATAATTCATATTTAAAAATAAAATGACAAGAAAAACAATTAAAATGTTAAGATATATATATGTATATATAAAGTTTTCATGTTAAAAATTTGACAATTTCGCAAATTGCGACGGACCCGTTGATCCAGTCGATTGCAAGGCGTAATCGACGGGATAGTAAAAGATGAATAAGTAACCGATCCGTATATTGACGTTTTTATATTTAAATAATTCAGAATTATTAAATCAAACTATTCTATTATATAAATCATGTAATTTTTGCAACTACTATGTTATCATCATATATTTATATATACTAAATATATACCATTAATACATAGAATCAATATGTTAAAAAGAGATTAATTAAATTATCAAATAAAATTGCCATCATAGCTGGATAAGTATTAGGTTCGATTGTTCCAAACATTCCTCTCATAACTCGGATTTTCCTAATTGATTTCCATTGCCGTTTCTCATACTCCAAATGCTCAGGAGTTATTAATTTAAACAGAGTTTGCTTGAGGTCTTCGGCTGATGAAGTGATATTATTTGACCAATAACAGGCATAATATAGAGCAATTGGAATAAACAATGGTAAAAATATCAAAGGTATGTAAACAGGTGAAGACTCAATCCGTTTAAATGTAATAAACAGAGATGTTGCAAATTGAATATAGCAAAAGTAAATTAAAATCGTTGCCAGACCATCAAATGCTTCTCTCATATCAACTTCAAGGAATATTTGGAATATTTTATAAACATTTTGATACTCCTTGTATAGGTTATAAAGCTGAGTTGAAGAGAATGTTTCGACATTTTCCAATATTTTTAATCCTTCGTTTCTGTTAATAAAAATTAGCTTCATTATAAGTTTCATTATTCGACATAATTATTGTTTTTAATAAATATGTTTATTTAAAAAATACTAACTTGATATGAGAAATAACTCTGTGGGTATAACATAAGATCATATACCCGTTAAATATCCAAACTCCTAACAAATGAAGTGAATAGTAAAGAGTCAAAGAATTATAAATTGAAAATAAAATATTGATTATACTAAAGTGATTATTATCCCCATATTTGAAATTTAAAGCAATAATTTCAAAATGGTTTTTGTAATAAGTTGTACAAACACAAACAAACATTGTTAATGGAAGTCCAACGTTTATGAGGATTTTGTCAGAAAAAACTAGTATATAATCAACAATCGTCATTTTTGCTTTAAGTGAAAATCGGTTGCCTAAATGTAAATCAGAAAACGTCAATAATATAAATTGGAATTGATCGTTTATCATTTAGATACCTACCAAAATGAAATAATAATTTAACGAAAATATTTAAGAAATCAGTAAATTGATCAAAATAATCGCCAGTAATTTGGTTAATCAAATTAATTATAAAGTCAAATCCGTATACTGTTGTTAAGCTTATAATTGAAAATAAATCATTAGCTTCAATTTTTTGGGTGGTGATAACACTTATTGAAAACATAAGGTAACAAAAATGACTCAATAATCTAAATATAGCAAAAACGTTATAAAATAATTTCCTATTTCCATTTAAAACTCTCCAATTTTTTTTCTCGTTATCCCAAGATGATGGATAAATAAAGTATTTTTTATACAATTTACAATTTGTATTTATAGTTTCTAACATTTGCGAAGGAATCATTTTATTAATTTATTTTTTGGTTTCACAGAATTTGATTGTAAATAGCCTTAATTCTATTATCATTCGAAATTACTATAATTACAATAAAAGTGAATATAAAATTTTGATATAGAATTTAATATTTTTTTACCTAGCGAAGTATTTTAAATTAGATCTACGTTTCACTGGACTTAACTTAAAATATGGTTTAACTGCCTACTCTAATATTGAGAATAATGATTGTACTATTGATTTTGGAAAGTCGGGTTTTTGTTTACTTCCTTGATTACATTTACACATAAATATTTAACTATGGAGTTTAGTTTTCTAATGGATTTTGATATATGTAGACTAGGGGGTCCAAAAATCCGCAAAATCTTAAATCAGCGGATTTAAATCTGCATCATTTAATTACAAAAAATAATGATTATAATTCAGTTAAATACATTTATTTGATTAGAAGTAATTTCAAGTCAATAAATTGATACATAGTAGCATAGCATGTAGCATATATACATATATACAAAATTTACAACAAATTAAAAGAGTAATTTTGAATTTTAATTATGAAAATTAATAAATTGAATAATAAATATTTATTTATATATTATATTTTATATCAATAAAGAAATGTTTTACTATATATTCCAATTGTTTTGGGACCTGAGCTCATTTGAGACTGAACCCTCTTTACCAAAGATGGGCGCTTTTGTACTACTGAATTACAGCTTTTATACTCATTATAATGTTTCCAATAGATGCAATACGGTGTCTGATGCATTTTATTACATGCCCTAATGATTCTTAATTTAAAAATTATTAAATTCAAATTAACAATAAAGACTTTCCACATTTTTAACTTATTTGATTTTAAATCAGCAACGCGGGAAATCCGCAATTGGACCCCCTAATGTAGACTTAAGATATAGCCATATAACTAAATGTATTGTTCATTATACTGTTAATCAATGGTAAAAATGAAAATGGCAAATTATTATTTTCATGTAAAATTATTTATTTTTCTTTAAAGAAAATAAATCTAGCCATGAATAATTTTATTTTATTTACTGTACTATTATGAATATCTAATTTCTAATACTTACTTGCGTATACTTATATGTTTCACTGCCCTTTTTTCACATTACGAAATAGTGGTGATGACACGTATTGAAAACACAATGTAACCAAAATGGCTCAATTTGCTATAATAATCTAATTATAATACATGGTTCAATATATTCCGATAATTGGCAATAAAGGGTCAAATCATATTTCTAAAACTTTAATCATCAGTTATAATTATTTCTTGAGTCGAATACATTCTTTACATCTTCTTTTGAGATCTTTAATACCCTTTTTAAATAGGCATTGTCCTTAGAGTCAAAGAAGTCTTTCTCTGCTGCTTTAACTCTTTATTGCTAACTATCGGAATATATTGAACCATGTATGTATTAGCAAAAACGCTATAAAATAATTTCCTATTTCCAGTTAAGACTTTCCATTCTTTTTTCTCATTAGTCCAAGATGTTGGGTAAATAAGCTATTTTTTATAGAAATTAGAACCAGTATTTATACAATCTAACATTGTCGATAGAATCATATTAATTTATTTTTTTATTTTCGATTTTTCAATAGTTATGGGAATTTTGCTCTAAGTGCAAATTCCCAGAATCAGAAATTTTCAAGGTTAGAAAATATTATGATTTTTTAGTAATAATTTAATTCAAATTACTTTTAAGAAGCTTCATTTGAAAATCTTATTTATTACCTATCCTATGATGACTTTATTTGATCATATTTATGCCTAGACAAAAATAAGAAAATTTTATGTTAATATATTAATTTAACGTTCTTATATTGAGCTCACAATGAATTTGAATAATTATAAATTACAGGCTATAGAAGAAACGACGAACGATTGTCTCATTGTCAAATGTTTGAGAATTTAAGCTCCAAACTTCAGTCATCTCATTTAACCATCTGTCGATGCCGTCAATCTCAAAAAAATATAAAGTAAAAATATATAATTTTGTATTAAAGTATAATAATAAATTTTGTATGCTAATGTGTCAAATGTAATATTTTAACTGATGTAATTTTAATTATTGCTAAAACTTTATAAGGGTAATATATATATATATAATATTATACTATGAATGTAAATTTTTGATCAAAATTTCCTGTTTTATAATAATTCTAAATTTTTTAAATGATTATCTAATTACATTATCTTGAGACTCAAATTATATTGAATTAAAGTTAAACCAATGCTAATTTTTCATTATTTTTTCATGGAATGCTCGATATTTAATAAATATTATCAATTTCACTTTAACTAAGGCCGTTCATTTCATTTCACTATTTAAATATGTTAATTAAGTTATGTTAATTGAATAGATGTCAGATACACATAAATGTCATTTAATTATTAATAATCTTACGAGTTCTTGATTTTTAATTAAAAATTTAAAACTATTTATTTATAATACTCCAAGGTTGAAAAAGTATAGAAAAATTATAGAACAAGTATAGAAAAATTATAGACAAGTTGAATAGATATATATTTATTTAGTCATAACTTTCAAGTACCTACATATTTAGTAGATTTGGTATATTTTAAGTATATAAATGGCATGTTCAAAATTTCACGTACTAAATCATTCAAAAGTACAAAATGTTTTATATTATGTTTTTATATAATTTTTTGAATTGATATTCCCATGTTTTAATCTGTATTCTCGAAAGCATCTTAGCTTTGAAATTTTGAAAGCGACATAAATAATTATATAAATGACGAGAGCAAAAGCAATCACAATGATTGCAATATTTGAGTAATAAGGCAGGAGTTCCGGAATTTTCCCTGTTTGGTCCAAAACTTGACTTGTTTGAGGCATTGAGGAAAGTTTTGAATCATCAATTTCGTTTTCTTTGTCCGTCTATTCCAAACAATTTAAATGATTAATGTTTCATCGAATATTGAAAAACCTAATTTTCAACTTATTTTGATAAAATAATTCATAATTGAAAATTAAACTAATTGTTATTAATTAAAGTTTAATGAATATGAATTGAATTCTAAAATTACTTTAAAGCTTGAAGTTCCCTCAGTAGTAGAAGTAGAACTAACAATACTTATAGAAGATTCAGTTAAAATAGTCGTCGTGTCTTTAAGCTCTATTCTATCTTCTTCTCTCTATAAAAAATTCAATTTATTTATTATTTTGGATGATTATTTGATTACATAATATTATTTAAAAATCAAGTTAAAAAATCATGAAAGACTAAGCAAGAGTTTAAATATGTTAATATATATATATATATACATATATATTAAATAATTGTGGCAATGGGGAGGTTGCATTTGAATCCCTCGTTGATGAAGCAGCGGATTCTTTTTGAACTTCACCGTTCATTTCCCCAGGATCATTTTCGTATTCAGTAATTCCATCCTACAATAAACAATAAAAATTTTACATTGAATTTGTTGCATTAAAATTACATAAAAATCACTAAAAATTTATACGTGACAATATAATTTATACCTATGTACATATTCACAATCATCATCTATTATAGGTACATATGTATATAATCGCTTGATTAAAAAACGAGTATAGGAAATGGAATAAATTAGAAGTGATGTTATTTTTAATTAATTCTAAGCACTTTCAACTAAATATAAATAAAACGTTTGATTTTTTATGTGATAAACTAAAGATTTCAATTATGTGGCCATTTAAATGAATTTATCGCATACTATATATGTTACCTATTATGTATACTAATCATGTTAAGTTTTGTAATATAGTGAGTTAAACAATAAAAATATTAATTTCGAGTTAGATTTTCTTGATAAAAATAAACATTTAATTCGATTTTAGGAAATCAAAAAATATTAATGGAACAGATTCTTACACTTACCTATGCATTGTTAATTTAATTTTTTTTATAAACTTCTTTGCTTATATCCTATAGAATATTTGAATTTTCTTTAATATTTACATATTTACTAAAGGACTTACCATATTATTTGAACCTTGTGGGAATCCAATAGCATTTTCAATGACTAGAAAGGCTACTAATATACAAATTGCTAAATTGTGCTTAAAAAGCATTTTTTAATATTTTTAAACGCTATTAAACTTGGTTCATTAGCGATTATTGAGAACTATATTGGAAATTTGGAATGGTTGTTGATAGGAAATTAATAGGCTTGTAGCGTCCGCGGTTTCCTTGATGAAAGAGTGGAGGAATCGAAAGTCTTTGTTTGTGTAAATGGAGACGAAATACGTCATGCGACTTTGATGAATAAATTTGCATAAGGTATAAGAATAGGACGCGGTGATGACTCTACGGATTAGATGAAATAACTTCTATTCTAAGAAATTCTTCGCATCATACAAATATAAGAAATTTATCCTTGAACTAAACAAGTTTTTATAGGCATCTAGGCACCTTCATTCAATTGAAGCTTCTACTCATGAATCATTTGCTACCCATTGCTTACAATTCATACAGAAAAATACGTATACGTATGTTCTTTCCTCTCATTCGCATTCCCAGGAGAGATAACTTTTATTTTTAATTACATGGATCACATGTTAAACCGACAAGGACGGTATTCCAATATGTATATATATATATATATTTATTCTTTGCACGAATGATATAAGTATGTTAATTTGAATAAATTGAATGAATTATTTAAATTATTATAAATAATAAATGTTAAAATAAGTATGTATATCTTTGTGTGTTGAGAGTGTGTTCTTGAGAATCTTAAGATTTATAACTTTAATTTTAATTCTGAGGAAATTGCTATAATCCCAGATTATTACCTACTATTACTATATTACCTATATTATGAAACTTTCTCAAGTAATGCTTGAATATTATAATTAATATAATGAAATCAGCAGCCAACATTGGGGGTCTTTATGTGTATTCAAATAATTTTAAGACGGAGAATTTTCTGTTTTAATAAGTATTTAATTCTTTTCCTATTCGAAATTCTTATATTTTCTAATTTCTTCCTTAGAGCAGTCATGTGGGAATTGATCCCCAAAGTAACTTTATCGGATATAGAGATATAAGGCTGAACCTCGTCTATTAAACAGACTTATAACTATACTTATAACTTATACTAATTCTCTGTGGCTTTTCCCTCTAAAGTTAGTGAGTAGTGCGAGGCATATCTTGGAAATTATCTAAATGTAGATCTTGTAGAGCGCATTGAAAAGCTCAAAAGCCTAACTTTTTATTTATTTTCTATTTTCAATCACCAGTTATTGTCATTTCAATAAACTTTCGAAATTTTGAAAATGAGTATAGCAAGTAAATGAAAAGAGTTAGATAACAACATTTATAATTCATTTTGTTCCTAAACTTAATTAGAAAAAAGTGTTGCAAAATTTTAATATTTTTTTAATTAGTTAATTTTCGAAATTTTTAAAAAATGAATACTTATTAAATTAAATTATTTTTATATTTTTAAAATAATCTTAGGTCATGTACCTACTAAATGAAACAATAAAAATAATGTATTTTAACACGTGTTAATTATTTTTCAAAATTTTAATGCAAAACCTTTTTCTAATAAAGATTTTTTCTAATAAGGATTTTCGAAAATGAGCAAAACTTACTTTTTTCATTTACTTAATATTCTCATTTTAAAATTTCGAAAAGTTACTCCTCCACTCCCAATTTCATGCCGTAACTTAAACTGTTTCATTAATTGTGTATTAAATAAAAATAAAATTTTGCTAATTAATTGAACATTTCCATAATTGGAGCCATACTGGAGCTTTATTTTTAATAATTGCCGAAGGTAATTAATAGAATAAGTACTTTATACAAATAGGAACAAGACGAACAATGATTTTTGATACTTCTATTAGTTCTATTTCAATTTCCCTACCATTGTCATATGAATTACTCATGAATGATTATGAATGATGATGTGATTCAAAGTTTGATATCATGATTCGATTAAGTGAATTAATCAATGCTGTCAATGCATATTGCAGTTGAGTGGTTTGAATGGCCACTTAAACGCTTCCCAGCCTCGCTCAATTCCATGTCCTTTCCTTGGAACTCAACATTCGATTCAACTTATTACATTTTATCTTTATCACGAATTAAATTCATTTAAAACTCTGTCATAGTCTCATAGTGAGCCATATTGATTAATTACTAGGAAACGGCGATCTTCTTTTCCTCATTTTTAAACTTGGCTTTTAACGTCATATTAATAATGTCTTCATGTTCTCAACACGAAGCAATTAAAGAATCATTGAGTGCATTTTAATAGCACTTGAAGCTTTTGCATAGTCATTTTATTTGATTATAAACAACAGTTAAAAATATAGCTAACGCTTTCTAAAAACATTTTTAAAGCTATACCTAATTGAGTATAAACGAAATTTTAAAACATAAAATATACGATAGAGAAATGTATTGAGACTTACAAAATATGCTTAAAATGTAAATTTCAAAAAGGAAATAATAACATGATAAAATGCTATTGAAATAAAAGCCATCAATTCATGCATACTGAAACTCCGTTCCACATCCACAGTTGTAAGAGGGGTATATTTAAAGTAGTGAACTTTCAATAATAATACCGGTGAAATTTCGCAAATTTCTCTATTTATTATATTTGATATTTTAATAATAGAAGGCAAATCAAGATTTTTTGAAATAAACTTTTTTAAACTTTTAAAAATCTGCTTTCCAAGCCCTCCAACAGTACACAATTTTAATTTGATTTCTGAAACGATTTTCAAACTTTCTGTCATTTATAATTTGGATAAAATTTGAAATAGAGGGAGTATTCAAATGAACGCGCTTTGCTAAAGTAGCAACGTCATTTGAAAACTGAACGGCTGATCTAACGCGCATTCTTTCAGCAGCAGTAACGGTTATGTGTGAACGATTGAATTTAAGGCAAAGTTTCAATTCATCTCCATTATGTATCAACAATTCTTCAAATGACCAAAAACCAACAATAACACTAAAGGGTAACACAGTAAACTTGTCTCTTCTATTAAAAGCAACCATCCCTCAATTTTTTAATTAATATTTTAAAAGTTGAATACAATCCATAATGCATTAAATGCAATCTCTCATATTACTTATTGAATATTTTGTGTACATATATTTTTGTAAATATCCTGTAATTTATTTATCGGTTATTTAATGTTATAGTTAATTGTCCTCAAGATTAAATTCTTTTGGAACCAACGGTTCTTTTCAGGACCATTTTCAGTTTAATAATTTGACATTAAAAATTCTCTTCTTTAAGGGCAAAACCGCAACCCTCTTGCGCGGAAAAGGCCCGCGTCCTCTGCTCTGGGCAGTCATAATCTCACAATTATGATTGGCGGATATTCACTCAAATTTAAAAAAGGAAAATTATTGATAGGTGAAATTATAGACTAGGTGAAACAATTTGAAATGAAACTTTTTGAAGTGAAATTATTTGATGTAAAACTATTTAAAGTAAAATTTTGACAGTATGCCAAAAAATTAATATTAAATTTCTTTAATTGTTGATCTCATATCTATACTCTTTAGTTAATAATCTTGCTTGCCAAAAGCAGTGCATAAATTTGACAATCTCAGCTTTTGGAATTTCAATGGCTAAATAGTCTAATAGCCTAAGATTGGGGTATGAGTTTGGAAGTGTCAATTTGAGAACGTCCAAGAACTTTTTTTGATTACATAAAATTTCTACAATTTTTATGTTTGCATCAGTAAATTGGTTTCTCGCATACAAATTTGATTCATATCCTATATTTATTGGCTCTTGAATGTGGGAAATCGAATAAGATTGTCTTAAAAATCCAGTAATAAAAGCATCTTCAATGTAGAGATAGGGCAGTGCATTCTTAATGTTGAATATTTTATCAATGACATCGCGAGATAAAATGTAAATTTCTC
>VJMY01001522.1:0-11535 GCA_009869795.1 Neelides sp. FZ-2019 | reverse complement strand
AAAATCTTCTAAAAATCCATTTTGGGGCATTGAGAGAAATTGTCGGGTTTAAATCCTTCCCTTATTTCATGGAATGAGCCTTATGTTAAGTTGGAAACTAGCAAAATGATATTCCAGTTTATGCATATACTCAATTTTGTTTTGAGAAAAAGACAATTACTGTATGTAGATAGATGTATATGGAATTATAAGAACAAAAACTATATAAGAATTTTTAAATTATATTTTAAAAATCTCTAGGAACGAAAAAAACAAATTTCAATCTGAGATAGACCGTTTTTGTTTTTGCTCTTACAATTCCATATGTATGTATGTAACTTTATTACCTGTATTATTTCCTTGTGTTATGAATAATAAGTTATGATAGCTGATAGCAGACTAATGAGTTTTCAAAAAACCATCAACGTGATTAGTTTAGCTCATTTAAAGAACAAGTGAAAACGTCTTGACTGCGTATTTCATTAAATATCCTCATCGTTTGTAAAAATGTCTACTTAAATATGAACATAAAATCATAGATTATAGAAAAAATTAAAAGGTATCCTCCGAACTTTGATCAAATAAATACTTGACCATATCTAATGATTCTAGTATTCATTGGGATTTACTACACATATACATGTTTTATCTACATGCATGCATGTTTTATATCTATGCCAGGCTTCGGTGCCAAGATATATGTCTCTATAAAGATGATAATTCTAAATTCTAAAATTAAACAATGTAAATATGAAATACAAATAAAAAAATCCTTACCTTAATAGATTCGAAAAAGTAGAATTAGTGAAAGTTTAGACGCAAAGACTCTGATAAACTGATAGAAGACACACATAACTTTTCACTGTTCGAATCAACAAGGAGCAAAGTTGGAACATTACATAAACATTTCACCAATTTAAGGTAGACAAATCATTTCTATAAAAAATGACCTAGCGTCCATTACAACTTCCCTAAATGATCATGAAATTAAAAACAGCTGAAATTAGAAGAAGGCTCAAATTGTCTATTGAAGTCATTTTCAATTTGTTGATTCTACTTTCCTCACCACTTAATCATTGAACTCGCTCATCCTTTGTCTCATCAGACTTATCACTATCAGCTCCGATGCAAGTAAATTATGTGTAAATGTAAATGAACTCCCCCTTAAAATAAATAAACCTATCAACCATACATCTAGGAGTAATAAAATTGGAAATGCGGTAACTGTGAGAGGATCAATCATTAGCTATTGTAATCTCATACATTTGAATAAAAATAACTCGTCCTTGATATTTTCTACAAAGTAATTTAATTTTACCAAAGACATGTACAAAGAAATAAAATAAAGTTAGTTGTAAGCATCCTTAATGTAATAGCTAGCTAGTTATCCTTTTCATGCCTAAAGAATTCACTCACAATGGGTATAACAATGAAAGGAGAATTCCGAGATGAATACCTACATATATGCATTCATATGTAAAGCATCAAATCTATTTTACAAGCAAAGAATGTATTGAATGAATTCTTTTAACGCCAGCAATCTTTCAAGGCATAATTAATCTATATAGCAATGTTTGAAGCCCAAGCGTAGTGAATATGAAACCAAAGTCATCAAACCATCAATCACATATTATTTACAATTAATAGTCAATTGTATTGCCTAATTGTCAACTTTAATGTTTTCATGACAAGACTAATTGAAACTGCTTTTACACTTTCTTACTTTATACAAACACAGAATAAAAATAAACTACCGATAAGTAAATCTCAACACTAATTGTAACTTTTGGCCTCACAAGGCAAGCATAGTAAATAATCACAATAATCAGTGAAAATATATGTTAGTCCAGAGAACCAGCTAAGCCATGCATGCCTACTCTCGATCATCGCCATTCGATGTGTCAAATACATAAGTATACATGAATATGATATGATAAAACACTGCTCGCTATAACACATATCCCTTTATAAAAGTATAAAAATCAAAATAAATAAAATAGTTTATCAGCGTACAAATGCGTATTTCACTTTTCCATGAAGAATTAGGAAAAAATAATATTTAAACATTATGGTATTGAAAGTATACGCCGTATAAGCCGTATTGAATGTATTTATAAATGCATGTGAGCACAAGGAGATAGAACGGTTAGATAGAAGTGACGGTCGAACATACTTGTTTTCGTTTCAGCCTCATGTTAAATGGTAAACAACTTGGCTATTAAGTAAAATCACTGGGCAAATATATAACTGACTAATTAAAGAAATACTGGAAAGTATTTGTAATTTTCTTGATAAAAGGCTTAGTATTTGTAAGTATTAAATATGATCCCTAGAGAGCGAAATCACGTTAAGTTTGGAGAAAATTTCCACATTTGACTCCCACACGTGGACGTTTTGAGTCAAAGATGTCCAGGATTGGAAGAAGGAATGCTAATCACTGAGATTGGATTCGGGCAAATGAGACGAGGCAACTGTAAGAGCTCATTCAGCTCAATATTCATCAGACCCTCATTCCTAACAATCACCAAAGACACGAAGAAGACAGTTAACAAAGATAAAAAAAGGGAAAGGAAATGAGCGTGGAACTATTGCACCAAGTTCGAGAACTTCTTTGTCAAAACGTAAAATTGGACTTTATGAGGAAATGAATATCAATGAGAGTTGTGTCGAAAGTCAGGTGGATGAGGTCTCCAGACTTCCTCTCATCCCAATCCTCCAGACTCTGCTTTGAGCCGAGTCAAGGTGGCACGTGCGAAGACCCCGCGGACACGACTTTGAATGGCAAGAGCCGAAGGGAAGACGAAGGGTCGGTGAGGTATTGTGGGTATCGTCTGGACGAACCATACAACACTCGCCCTCCCGTCATGCACTAAAGAAGGAAGGGGAAGTTGGAGAGGGAAAAACAATTCCAACGCTTCCCTCATTTGTGAACTATTCGAGATCCATCATCAAGTGAACGACGATGTCGAGGATTTCACGTACATAATACTTACATACATGTTTTTTGCATCTGTACTCGTTCTTCGCTTTCGAATCCAACCAAATGAGAATAAAGTCATGAAAATTCTGAGAAAGTTGTAAAATGTATACTAATATGTTTGAACGAAACAATGACATTTACATTTTCATGAATGTAGCTAAAGTTTTCGTACAAAGTAAAGGGTCACTAGCTAGTCTTGTCCAGGGGTCTACAGCCAAAATTACAAATGTCACAACAATATGCAATATACCATTCGAAAGAGTTACATTACTGATATAATTTTCATTAAAATATTCGAGTGTTTAAATATTTTAATAATTGAGATTAAAAATGGACGAGACATCTCGGAATGATTTTCCGGAATAAACCCCTGGACAAGACTAACTGGTGATCCTGTTGTGAGTTTTTTATGTAGCGCAAACATCAAATGCAAAGCTATGATAATTTCCTTTATAACATTTATTAAATTTCCCACAGCAACATTATGGAATTTAATTAATCTTTACATACATTTTGATGTTTGCGCTACATAAAAAACTACATATAGAAATC
Organism: Neelides sp. FZ-2019; assembly: GCA_009869795.1. Lineage (NCBI taxonomy): Eukaryota > Metazoa > Arthropoda > Collembola > Neelipleona > Neelidae > Neelides > Neelides sp. FZ-2019. The sequence continues at coordinate 8,024 of VJMY01001522.1, read as the reverse complement.
TAAATAGATAAAAAGTTTACCTTTAAACAAATTTTAGATTCAATGCATAGAATCTTTATTATAAAATTATTTATATAATTATATTTTATATAATTTAAATGGTTTATATACAAGGAAAGTTTCATTTATGTGGGGTGGGGTATAACCTTTTAACGTTGTAAATTTAACGAGTTATTTAAATATAATACGTTCAAATGATAATGATAAATTAGTCTATCACTCTCATAAAAATGCTCAATTAAAACATGGACGAAGAACCCAAATGAAATTCTACTAGCTATGCAATTATTTAAGCCTTTAATTAAGTATTTATAAGCATATAATATGCTTATAATCTAGATACGATGATCTATTGTAGATGCACATGAGTTTATTGACATGAGTTTATTGATACATTGACCTATTGAATCAAACACAACAGAGAAATAGCATAACAGGTATCTTATATATGATTATTATATTTTATTTTTAGCTACGAATAAATATATCAAATATATAGCAAAAATAAAGATTTTACAACTTACAAATACTTAAGCGCTTACTTGATTTTTATGGTAATTTGAACTTAAGGCTATATATGCATTTTATTTAAAATAAAAACCCATTGTGAGATAATGAAATTACTATACAAATTTCTTTACTGAATACTATGTAGGTAGTTAGCATACTCAAGCACATACATAACTAACGATAAGTAAATATTCATTCGTCTAATTGTAAGACAACGTCACCTTACCACGAAAAAGGAATACATAGGTAATGTAATCTGTATACCAAGAATACCTACTAAATGCGCAATCAATAGTTTCAAAGACGAAAGGAGGTGGAAAGGTAACTTTTCCTATTGTGTCCATGCCTAATTAAATTATTGATTGCATTTCCTCATACACGGGCATACAAGTTTTTATTTGATCATACAAGTTGTATTATCTCGTTCGAAGTGTCGAAGATCGAAGAATTAATTCAAAAGTGCAAACTTCTTTATCTAACTAATCTAATTGTACATTTCATTTACTGTTCATCTAAATAAATAATCTTATTAAGATACAATTATATTTGAAAAGGGTTGACGAAACTCATTGAACTCTGTACAATGTTGACAAAATGATTATTTTGAGGAAACAAAACAATTGAAAAAAATTAAGCTGAATTGTCAATTTAAAACGTCTATTTATCTGTCCTGGCCGATGACATGAAAAGGCCAATTTCACTATTCAAGGGTTTTAATTTTAATCTACTGATTAAAGAATGTTTATTTATAGAACTGATGACCTTTTTTTCTTTTTAGCCGTTCATTAATCTCGTTCGATAGGCATACACTGTATCAAGTATTAATATTTATTGTGAATTATGGGGACTCGACTTCACGAGCCTTTTTATATTCCCACATTCTCAGAAAGCGCCAGGAGAGGAAGCAAATGAGAAGTAAATGTGAGTAGGAAAGCCGCATGCACTCCCATGCACTCGAGTACATAGTACATGAGTAAATTAAATACACACGTTTAGATAGGATAAGTAAATGAGTACGTACTCAGAGTACATACATTTTTAAACGTGTGTATTTCTATGTACTCCTATTTTAGTACATGAGTATATGATGTCTATGTACTCGCAAAACGGCTTCCCTAAATGTGAGGCCTAACGGGGACAGGGATTCATTGCAGATTGCACCATAACATAGTCCAGTGGAGAAGAGTTGAAAAGAGAAATTCAATATTTGGAAGCCTCTTTGGACTTTGCCTACATGGGTCATGGGGAGAAATATTCAGCACTCGGAGTTTTTTTTACATCACAAGTAACGTTGTAAGAATTTCGAGCAATCATGCCGCAGACGGACCTTTTAAACTTTTCACAACTCATTCATATATTAAGTTTTCCATGCTAATGATTCCCATAAGACTATTTTGCATGCATATTACTTTCTTACATGAGAATTTTCCATCCCAGTCAAGAAAGAAAAGGTTGAACTTGGAAAGTGGAAGGTTAAAGAATTGCATGAACGGTTTCTTTCATTCCTTTGCCTTCATTGTCAAGAATGGTAAGCTTTAAGCTAAACATTGCGTTTATAACTTACAAAGTTATGTGGCAAATCAAATTAAAATATATGTATGAACAATCTGTTAGACCCGTTAGTATAAAGATCAATATGATAATGGATTTTTTAAAATGGATATGACGAATCAAGGTCAAGTAAAAATATGTATGCATGTGTAATTATTGAAGTTTAAAAATTATTGATTTTTAATTTTCTCTTATTAAATTAAATACCTTAACTTAGAAACGATGACTTTACAAATTAGAGGTAGATTTAAATAGTCTTTCTTTCCTTACAAGTAAGTTATACACTGACATTTAATAAAAGTAATATTTTGTTATAGACATGTTTAAATATAAAGAGGATGTGAGAATAAACAATGGAATATTTGAGCAAAGAGAAATTCGTATATAGATTACCTTTTATATAGTAATTGAGAAGGCATCTATAAGTCAAAGAAATATATTTTGCTCTGTTGTGATTGTGACTTTTGTGTTGAATGGTTCATATGTGTCTCGACATGTCAAATAAATTAACTTTACAAACTTGCTATTCTAATAATTATGTATCGATGAGGAGTCATTGCGTTGGAACTTGCTAGGTGCTTGTATTGTAGTGAGGGTGTGAGGAAATGAAAGATGAAAATAGAAAGCACTGGTGAGTGACATAATGGTTGAGTGTGTTGATACAAATGTGGGATTCATTGTTGACATTTTAAGGGTTGGGACAGTTGGGAGAGAAAAAAGGTTTTTAGAGCTATTGACTTACCTCCTTGGGTTCAACGAACACAAGTCCAAGTTCAGAGCCACTTTTCTCCACGTCGTCTTTCCTCGTCAAGTTCAATGTGGTTTGAAAAAGAAATGGGGATTTGGGGAAGATGCTTAGTGAAGAATGACCTTGACTCTGATTACAAGGTCACCCGGGACTTGTCTCAATTGTCTAAAGGAGAAAAGGGTTCCCAAGTCTCCTCCCTCATTGTCAGTTGGCCTCAAGAGTGACGAACGGAAGTAAGGGACTTTTGGGTCAAATAACCACTGGGATCCACTGGGATCGAGGAGAAGAGGACGTGAAGAGCATGAGGAGAGGCAGCTGGATGAGCCTCGGAACAAATTCTACGACTCAAGTCGAGCAAGCGCGTTTTACCCATTTAATACTTATTATAGAATTGTACATGTTCCTGGCTCTCCGGCTGTTCAATCTCCGTGCCCGGACTCGACGAGGTTATTCGAGGTCGAGGACGGAGAGAGTAGGAAAAGGGAAATCCGAAGCCGACAGGCGACTTCATCAACTCTCCTCAATCAGAGACATAACAGTTCATAAATATAAAGGAAACTCGTGTAGAATCCATAACGTTTTGATTCTATTTCATCAACTTTTCATATCATTTCTATTACAATACATATTAAAGTAATAATAGTACATATACGCCTACCCGCGAACTTAAAATGCTATTAGGTAATAAAGGTAGTTAATGCGACACAAGTCTTTGGGTTCCGTAGTTCATATGTTCAACATGCATAGTTTGGACGTCTCTAGCAGAAAACCACACGTCACCAAACGTTAGGTGTTCATATTTTCTTATCATGGTCAACATGCATATTTATATGTATGTATATTTTGCTGTTAAACATATTTAGTCATTTAGATGCTACCTAAATGCTGCATTTTCCATAGAAACACGTGACTTATTCCAACAAATTCTACTTGCCCTAATATCACATAATAATATTAATCAGTCCGATATTACAAACGCCAGCTAAATCATTACTTGTTTGTCTTTTTACTGTTTTGAAATAGGTATTATAGCAATTTAGCAATACATACCTTGCTTCGCAGACTTAACTTGAAGAGAGTTGGATTAAGAAATTTAGATAAATTATAATAAGAGTCATGAATCATTGCTATAAAGTTTAAAACGTGGATCCAATCCAAAGACTTCTTCAATCTTCTTCAAGATGCCATTGAAATTGAGATGGAACTATTTGAGAAATTCCCTCTTTTCCACTTTGGCACTTAAAAAGGTTAACGGGGTTCAAAGTTTTGATAAAATTCCGGGTCCACTCCGAATACCAATTTGGGGAAATATCCATTTATACAAATTAGGTAAGATGTTTAAAATAATAAATACTGAATTATTAAATGAATAACTAAATTATTGAATAAGCTGGATTAAAATGAAGTGTTTTTAATGTACTAATTTGTTGGATCCAGGGGTTTTGAGCATTCTGGATTATCACGAAGTGCTGGTGAGGCTCTTTGAGAAGTACGGCCCCGTCGTGCGCCAAGACATTGGAAACCGAACCATCATTCATCTCTTCGATCCCGATGATGTTCGAACTGCCATCAAAGCAGAAAGTAAAATGCCCGTTGTCCCACCGCTTCAGGAAACAACGCAGCTGTATCGACAAAAGAGACAACTTTCCCTTGGCCTTGGAAATACGTAATAGTTGAAATTGAAAAGGCTGGGCCAAATATTTCTCATTATTTCCTCGCTCATAAGTTCAAGCTGAAGCACATGATTCATTAATCATTTACTAATAATAAAAGTACTATAGGAATCATGAAGAATGGTACAAGTTGCGAAAAGCAATTCAACAAATGATGCTGAGGCCCAAAGAAGTTTCCCACTATTTGCCTCGTGTGGACTCCGTCGCAAGGGATTTTGTGGAGAAGATCCAAAGGAGCTTGAACAACCAGCAACAAGTTCCAGACTTGAAAAATCTCATTTCCAAATGGAGTCTCGAATGTAAGTTGAATTACTTAAAATCAATTATTCCCGAGTTCCATTTATTTCATTTATAAGACCCATTTTAACTCTTTTGATCCTATTTCCTATTTTGTGCCACCTGTAGCTTCCGGTATGATTTGCTTTGACAAGCGACTCGGGTGTTTTGATTCTAAAGAGCAACTGGCCAATAAACTCATCCAGGCAAATTCGGACATTTTCCTCATCGGCGGAATTCTAAAGTTCTCTCTTCCGATTTATAAATATTTCATGACACCGAAGTGGAAAAAATTTCTTGAAGCTGAAGATTTCTTTTTCTCGTACAATCAATTCTTAGATAAACACTTCCTATGATCAGTCTTATTCTTACAATATTGTTTTTTCATTTGTTTGACTAGCGTGGCACAAGGATTCGTCAACGAGGGAATATCGGAAATCAAAGATCTGAAAGCGAAAGGAGAACTGAACGACGATCAATTCAACTTCATGTCCTATCTCCTATCCAGAGATGAACTGACCGAGAAGGATGTCACCATCATCACGCTCTCCCTATTCGGAGATGGACTCAGCACCGTAAAATATACAAAATACTCAAAATAACTTACATGTTACTATGTACTTTTATAGCAATGATCAATTCCTCAATGATTTTTTCAGACTGCCCCGAGTTTAAACTTCAATCTTTTTTGTTTGGCAAAAAACCAATATGTCCAGCAAAGGCTTTTTCAAGAAATTACTAAACACACAGACGAGACCCAAGGAATATCTATAGATATGCTCAATAATCTTAACTTGCTCAAGGCCTCAGTTAAAGAAGCATTTCGGTTCGTTTCACTTTTATAAAAATTATATATATCTTCTCCAAAAATCAAGTGAATGGGAATACCCTATTAATGTAAAACATTTTGAGTATGAGTGTATAAGTAGGCAATTTTCATAGTTAATAAATATTTCAAATTGCCCTACTTGATAGAAATGCCATTATTTTTTCTTTAGATTGTATCCGATTGGAACGGAAATATCAAGAATCATTGAGAGAGATCTCGTTTTTGGAAATTATTCTGTTCCTTCAGGCGTAAGTTTAACCAAGATCATTCCGAGAAAGAATCATTTGAGAGTTAACTTAATATTTAGTAAATTCCATGTTTTTATCTAATTTTATTTAAATCAGTACGTTTATTTTTTTAGACCCACGTTGATTTCAACCAGTTCGTTCAATTTAAAAACCCTAAATATTTTCCTGATCCTTTGTCATTTCGCCCCGAACGGTATGCAATTAATATTTTTTTTACATAATCATCGCATATATTTATAATATTTGTAATAGATAGAATTTCAATTGAAAAACTTTACAATTTCTATATATGGTAATTTTGATTAGTGAAGGTCTTTTATTGTGTTTTTAATGCTTAATAACGTTTCCAGTTGGTTGAGATTGGAGGAGAACACGAGTCTTTCAACACATCCGCACTTGCTCATTCCATTTGGTCATGGAACAAGAATGTGTGCTGGTAAATTCCTTTAATTACTATTTATTTCTCCATCCATGTTTGTTTTCCATATTCTAATTGTGTGTTAAATTTGGTCATCTTAAGGACGAAGATTTGCTGAGCAAGATTTGTACACAGTTCTCGTGAGAATCCTTCAAAAATTTCGTGTTGAGCTAATAAATCCAAACGAGGACATTGGGCAAATTTACTACACACTGCTTTACCCCAAAAAACAATTAAATTTAAGATTTATCAAGAGATAGGTTCTTTTAAGTACTCTTGGAAATGAACTGGACACGCACTGTGCCATGGGACTAGATTTACCATTTGCCATTGGGAAAATAGGAGATTGACCATTAGAGGCCCTCTATCATGCTAACAATCAACTCGACGATTAAAATATTTAAACACAAACCTGTTGTTCTATCAAATCGCTCCTAATTATTTATTTTATTTTCCAAACTTATATATAATAAAAATAACATTATTTCCCGACTTACATCAATTCGGGATAGAAATTATAAATTGTTTCAAAATAATTATTAAATATTCGATTTAGTATGTTTGTATTTTTTCAAGATTTACTTCAAATATTATGTTTCTTCAACCTCTCTTTAACGATCGCCTGGTTGAAGCCGAGACTGCAAGAACAAATGTTATTTCAAAAATAGAACCAAGTTGGACGAACAACCAATAAATGATTGGAAAATACTGATTTTCTTGACTCAAGTCATGAAGATTGAAGGTATTCAGACTCTAGCTTCAATAAACGCAATGACATTTTTATACGAAAGAAAATTTTTTAAACAATTTAAAAGAAAATTTTCAAGATTATTTCCCAGAAGGGTCTCGAAGCTTGCAGATTTTGACATATTTTTACCTATGAAAATGCTATCAGAAATTCAAATAGAAGATTTGATTTTCCTATTGATAACAGTTTTAATGCATACATTAAATAGAATTGTTAAAAGCAACATGTACAGCGTCTATATAAATAATGGTGATCCGGCAACAATAAATCTTAACATTTTTCTTAATTGAAATAAACTTTGATTTTATCATGTTTATTTTCACTTTTTACAATATTTCTTTTTTGCATCAATTTCATTATTATCATTTAGGAGGTATTGACTTTTTTTATTAATAAGATATAATACACCCAAGGTACTTCACATTATTTGATTCTTTAATGATACAATCATCAAAGTTAGTCAAGTAATCTTTAACGCAATTTCTTAAACATTTAGGAACAAACGGTTGAAAATAAGTTTTAGACTATTAAGAACAAGGTTATAAGCACAGTTACCCAATGAAGTTCTGGTATTGACTTGATACAAAAGTTAGTGAAATGACTAATATTAGGTAAATAATTGATAATCTTGACTTGAACGTTCTTCAAGTGTAATGGACAAGGTTAAGTAAATCAATTAATTTATATATATAAGATTTGGAGTATTCACCCATATGAGAGTTCATTAGGGTAATACATTAGTAAGTAAATAGGAACTTGGAGTCAAGAATGATTGAAACAAGAGTTTTCTTTAAGAGAAAAGAAGGAGAAGAATAAAGGGGAATCGGTCAGTTCGCTCCGTGGGATCAACTTCTCTTGCTCCGGTGGCCTCTCCGTGGCTCCACGAGGATTGTGTGGATCGTCTGAATTCTCATTATTTGCCTCTGCCCGAACCGTGGTTTGTCAAACACATTACTCTTCCAATCACTCCGTTGAGTTAAAACTACTCATTTATATTATTGAGAATAAAGATATTCTCAATTG
>VJMY01001521.1:0-11539 GCA_009869795.1 Neelides sp. FZ-2019 | reverse complement strand
TAAATATGAAAATGATTTTCTTTTTTGTATAAAAAAGTTTTTGGATAAAAGGAAATGTAATATTTAAAAATGTCTTTCTCTTTTCCTCAAACTTTTATTTCTCAAAGTCTAAAAAAGAAAAGAAATTTCTTGAATTTATAAATATTGTAGAACTTTTAATTTTAATAAAGTGGAGATGATGATGATGAAAACGACCTTGAGGGTTTTTACGTACAAAAGTTCGGATTTCTAAAATTGGATTCTTTAAAAGAATTTATTTTAAACTTACATAAAATTCTATCCTTAAATAAAATAAAGTTAGGAAAACTTCCTAAATTGTTTTATAAAATTTAATATAAAATATAATTTTATATTAAATGAAATAAATAGAATTGTAAATTAAAGATAAAAAAGCGTAGAATAAAAAATATTTTTATATTGGGCGTTTGGTTGTTAAGAAGTACTTTGTATTTGCAACAGGTGCGATATTGCAAAAAAATGAAATATGGAAGTTTGAAGGAAAACTCGGGAAAGACCGTTGAGTCAACGGATGTTAGGATTTATTACTAATGTCATGGTGGGTTTCTGTCATTTTCCTCACGTTTTGGATGTCTCCCTTCTATGAGACTTTATATTTTTATACTTACTAAATGTACATTGCATTGTTATATCATATAATAATAAATTGAACCTAATAATAAATATATCTACTAAATATCGAATAAAAATACTCTATCCAAATAGATTTAAAAAGATACATTAGGTATATATCATAGATAAAGCTTTATTATGAAGCACATAAAATATACATAAGCTTTTATCGATATGCTGCTAATAATACTGTACACTTCAATATATACATACGAAGATTAGGGATTTCTAACAAATATTGTCATGTTGTATATATTAGTGTATATTCGCTATATGTATTATAAATAAGTATTAGTGAATAGGGATCTTCTCCGGAGTGATCTCATGTAAGGAAAATACGGAAGTTTTTTCTTTTCTTTTGAGTCTGATGGAATCCCATGGGAGGAAAGTGAAATCCCTGTCCACACCATTACGCTCGGTCGAGTCGGAGACTCACGAGACAAGGTCAAGTTCAAAGACAATTCTTTTAAGCAAAATACTCTTTTTACGACCCTTTTTACGAATATTAAAAACACTTTTTGCTCATCTCCACATACAATATTTAGATGCGTTTTTTATATACTCAACTTACAGTTTTAACTTTTTTTTCTCATTTGCCCAATTGGCTAAATTTGCCAGGTGTAATGTTCAGAGTGTTTTGGAACATTTTAAACTTACATTTATTAAAACTTTCTATATAAGCTTATAGCTATATAAGCTAATATATATCTTCCCAGACTTCCTATATATGATGGCTAGTAAAAGTATATCATTAATTATATTTAAATTTAACTACAGCCAATTATCTATAGCCATATATAAATTGAGTATTTGAGTATTTTTTAGTTAATTAATAATTTTAAGCTATTAAATATAAAGAAGAAATCTTAAGTTTACTTTAGATTTTGATTATTTACCTTTAATTATTAACATTTAAAGAGTTGCCGAATGCGAATGGAGCAATGATAATATGAAATGTGAATTAATTAACTTTTGGGGCAATTGAAACTCAATTTGACTGAAAAGTAAGACTAACAAAAAAAGTTTAAAGAATTTCGGCAAATATTGTTTCAAAATGTGAGGGTTTTTCTAGTTTTGACTCGAGTAAATTTTTTTATTCTCCTTAATATTGACTTAGTTAATATAACAAGGAAAGTTCATAGTTTTATAGGGGAAGTTTCTGGATATGAAGAGGAGTAAATTAAAAGAAAACTTTCCCTTCACCTCCTTCCTATCTCCCTTTTCCAGGCTTATATAAGGAATTTTTGAGTGAAAAGGTTCAAGTGGTGCTATAAAACTCTGAACGACTTTTTCAAATGATGAAATTAAACTGCTCAACGGTGCGTGACAAAAATCCTTTTATATTTTTTTTCACTTTTTTCATTTTACCAATAAAAATATTTGAAACTTTGAAACTATTATTAATTTTTACTATGCATTGAATAGCATATATTGAATTCAAAATGTTTTCATTAAGTAAAAATCAATAATTTAAGCAATAATTTATTATTAATCAATAAAATTTTTATGAATTTGATTTTCCTTATTAATTCATAAAATATTTAAAGTTCATATTTTAGTCCATATTAATGTTCATATTTCTTAATACTAAATAGCTGTGTTACCATGAGTTACCAGAAAAAGTTTTTTTTTATTTAAAATTGTTCTTTAAGTAACAATAATTATAACTGATTAATTTTTTAAAGTTTTTTCGTGGATTATACATAGTTATTTTATAGAGTAATTTGCAATGTTTTTTGCCCTATGTTTTTTGGACTATTTTAATAACGATCTTAATAACACAGGTATAAAAGTTAAGAAGTTTTGAGTCGTCATTGCGGGTTTTATCGTTAGCCGTGTTGGTAATTAGAGCCGCCGCGAAACGCGTCATAAAAGGAGAAAATGACAATAACAATAGGAAATAAAGACTCTCGGAACGATGGGCAATTGAAAGAAGAAAATTCAAGATTCTCGGCACAAAACTGTGAGTCGCAGTTGAGGAAGTTTCTTCACGCTCCTCGAGGGCTTTTTCTCCATTTATTTTCTTCTTTCTTTACAGACTATCCCTTCAGATTCGGAGGAGTTTTGCGGTCTTTGGGGAAAGTGCGAGTAAACAAACGACCATTGGGATTCCGAGGACAAATTCATCAAACTTCATCAAAGCTCGCGCGATTAATAAGCAGAAACGAAGGGAGAAGATTTATCATTTTTGCTAATTACGTTATTAACTTAAGTAAGTATATTTTGGCGAATATTTTGGCAAATATTTAGCAAATGTATTTTTCAAGTTTAGCTCATCTTTCTTGAATTTTAAGTTAAATACGAATAAATTATATTAAAATGATGTTTTAAATTGATCGTTATAATTTATTATAATCGGCTGAAACCAAGGTGACACATATTTCTCTTACATGTTACTTGGTTTCTAATTTGATAACATAAATACAAGTAACATGTAAGAGAAATATGTGCCACCTTGGTTTCAGCCGATAATAATATAGTATGTAATGTTTTAAATGAGCATTTATCTCATTATGGAAATATTTTAAATTGGGAAACACATGGAACTTGAAATGTGAGATAAATCATTATATACTTTGCAAACTTTGACTATGAATCAACTTCTAATTTATTTGTTTTGTGTTTTAACTTCTTATTAACTTGCTTTCGCGGTCTATTCATCTCGTTTTATTAAATTTTTGACATTTGTTTAATAAACTAAACAACTTTGAAAGTTCGAGCAAGAAATTTGTGTTTCCCAATAGCTCCATTGTAAGCTTTTACGTCATTAAAGAACTAATTTAGTCTTGATAAATTATTGCAAATAAACCAGGAATGTGGAATAATTAAGTATAATTATTAAGAATATTATGTATCTAAGTATAATTTACTTAATTATAAGCGAATATTTTTTTGACAAGCTTGGAAAGTTTACTCATTAGTTTTGAACATTATTGAATCTTTTCAAATATTTCAATCATTATGGTTTAACAAGAAACTTGAGTAATTTAATTACAATTGACTTGCATTGAATGTGAATTGGAATTGGGCAGCGAAGTATAAATTGAATGGAATTAGTGATTGAAGTGAGACGCTGTGAATGATTAGAAGTCAATTGAATAAAGTTCTCACAATGAGCATCTCCGCGGTGAGGGAATTCTGAGCGAGTCAGTCTGGCGTGATAAGTGATAGAAAAAGAGTTCATTTCCTCCTAAAAGATTCAATGGCTCCGAGTTTTGCCGATAATCAACCCGCTTTTCACCACATTTACAATCTTATCAATTATTCATTATTGCGCCCTTAACCCACAGACTCTAACAGACCTCCTCCTTTTCAAACACAACCAAAGACTTTCAGACTTTCACGGACTTTCACAGACTTTACCAAACTACCAAAAACTTTCAAAATGGCGAGTCGATGCAAACCAAAAGACAATAAAGACCCAAAACATCTAATGTAAACTCTTAAATCATAAAACTATATCATACCATCAGCATATATAAATTATTCAATTCTTCATTTTTCTATAATAATTAGAAAAAAGAAAACTTAAGTATTTTAATATGTATTATAATTAATATTATATAGAATTGTGAAACATATAATTTATTTCTGCTCCAGGAGATTATTCATTTCTTCCTTACAATTTCAGAGTGAATTAATAAAAAGTCAATAATTTAAATTCCAAGAGTTGAACAACATTCTATTGACTTTGGCCATTGAACTTTTGCAAGTTGATGAAAAACTTGTGGAGATTTGAATGGAAACTTGAAGGAAACTCAAGTTTTTGGGATCAACAAATTGTTAAAATTTAAGGTTTTCCCCAAACTACGAAACTTTTGGATTATAATTGCCAAATGTAACTTTATAGGATGTCTTTATAATAAAGATTATTAAAAAGAATGAAAGTCATTAAAATAATTTTTTGTATTGCAATATAAATTATGGCTTAACAGATCTTAACAGATCAGATATTATTAAATATATGATATAAATATGAAATAATACGATATACTATATAGTATGATATTAATATGATATTTAATAATATGCTGCATTATGAAATATGATATAAATACAATACATACATATAGATATGATAAAGAGGATAATGATCTGAACGAGAAAGTTGAAAACTATTGGAATTGTATTTTAACGATGAGTGTGGAGGAAAAACTAGTTTGAATGAAATTCATACACGCTGGATCACTTACCTATTCACATAATTGGAGAGATGAAAGAAGAAATTTCATTTTCCTCTCAATTCGGGTTTATTTGATCGGTTTTGGCTGGAGGGTTCTTGGGGAGATATGAAGGATCCCAATTGAACACATATTGACTTTCTCCATGGATTTGTCAAGATGAAAGGAGGAAAAATATCTTTTTCCTCATCATCACGAATGGGGAAATCTGCCGGAGCCCAAGGGCTTTGGTAGGAAATTAAGCAAAAAATTAAAAAAGAAATTTTCATGTTCAAGAATTAATGTTTCAAAAACTCTACAGGTTTTAATCTCTTAAATTTAATCTTTCAAATTTCAATAAAATCACAGTTCATTAACGTCGTTTCTTAAGAAAATCTAAATGTTGATTTTTTTGGTGATTTTAAAATTTAATTGATTTAATTTATGGATGGATTTAATTATTTAGTTTAGCTTAGTTTAAATTAAGTCTCAATTGGCAATATAGATTTCTTGGTATTAAATTAGTAAAATCCCAATTATAAATAAATCTTTTCGTTTGTATAATGATTTTTAGAAAATGTTTGACCAAAACCGTTTAATAATTACATAAGGAATGAATGAATATGAGGAAATCCACAAGCCACGAAACCACCAAACGTCCAATTCATGATGTTTTCATTTGGCGAATTGGAAATGTTTATTCTAAGCCTTTCAAAACAAACAAGTTGGATTCCCCAAGCAAATCTCAACTCTTTTCACATTAACATTTATCACATAATAACAAGGAATTTGCTCTTCATGCACATCACTCAAAACCGAATTTCCTAATTAATCATTGGAGAAAATAAACACGAAATGTAGGAATGCTAACTGAATACTTATTTACATTTAGCGAATTCATAATGTAAAATTAAGAGAGATAAAAGTGAAATATTTTTGTGTAATTTTAGACTTTTACATCTTGCATGTTAGTTAATGAAACCGCGTTTTCGTGCGACAAATTGTATATGCATTTGACGATTTGACAGTGTAAATAGTAAAGGCATATGGACATTAAAATATCAGTTTTCAATTTTTTGCAAACTTTTTTACCTTTACTTCTTCGTCATATTCTCCATATTTCTGTATTTTATTAAATATTTGCCCTCACTTGTTGGTAAATGTGAAATTATATGAATTTCGGGTAATTCTTTGAGCAACTCTCTCGAATTAAAACATCCCGGTAAAATATCTGGAATTCAAGAGATATGTATGCCTGGTGATGAATGAAGTTCAAGGGTAAAATAACAACCAGACTGTTTTTAATCAATTCCCCGTGAAGTTGAAGGATTTGGGAATAAAGTAGGTTTAGACATCCAACATCCCTTTTGTATTTCAACATTTTCAACATCCCTTTGAACGTCACCGTACTGACTCAAGGGCTTCTTATGTAATATCCATATATGAATTTATAACTAATATATTATATCACATTAAGTTAGAATGTTATTATATTGTCTTTAACTATCATATGTTTTATAGTTTATTATAATAGTTATAATAGTTAGTTATATACGAGATTGGTTGCACAATGTTGTAATGAACAAAAGGCGTCTGTATGAGAAATCCTCTGATTCCATTCCTCATTAATAATTCAAGAATTCCCAGTCTTTCCCTCTCATCGCTCATTATTTATGGAAGCTGAGAAGAGAAAAGTCTTTCATTGTATTTGAACAACCTCAGGGGAACTTTAAGCTCCGCTCGGTGACTTCGTCTAATGTTGATTAATTGAGATTTCAAAATTCTCCTGTCTTACCCATGGGCGAAAAACACCTGATCCGCTTAAACACTCCCATGTATTTAGTATTGCCTTCAACAATTATATGAATTCGGGAAAATGTTCCGGACAATCATTCATTAAACTGTCAATTTTATTATTTTTTAGAATAAGAAAAATGGTAAATATTTATATACAAAATGATAAAATAGAAAATTATGAACAAAATTCCAATATTACCAAAATTTTAAATAGTGCAATTTTTTGATTTAAATTATTAGGGATTTTTAAAATTTAAATGAAAATTAGAAAATGTGGGGATTTTTAAATGCTGATTGAACTAACCGGTTTTTTGGCCATGAGTTTGATGTGATCTTGCAGAAATTGTGTAGTGCGTGTAGGAATCGTTGGAAATTCCTTTTGGTGGTTCGTAGCTTTCCATTTTCTTCTCTTCTACCTGTTGAGCTCCAAGTTGGAGATTTGGTCAACTTTTTCGAGATCAATTGGGGTTTTAAGCTGTTAAATTGTCGTTGAGAGAGTCAAAGGTGAGGTTGATTGGCAAAAGGAGATTTTTAATTTGACGAATGATTAAATAACTGGGGCGGGTTGAGAAAGCATAAATGAACGTGTGGGTTGCTCATCTCCGTCCGACTGGGCGGCGGAAGCTTCAAGATCTCCTATTTCCTTCTTATGCACCTCGCGCATGTCTTCGTCTTTTCTTCTCTTTCTCTCCTCAACAATACATTTATTAGATAATGAAAACACCACAATATGCCTTATTTCCTATTTTACTTTTATGTAAAAATTTCCAATTAAATTCTCAACAAGATAGAAATGTTAATTTGATCTCATTTTCTTTTGCTGGACGTTTTATGAATTATAATGATGATTATTATTTAAATCATAAAAAGTTTATTGGTAGTTATTTAAACAAAGACAAAAGTAGCAAATATTAAGTCAAAGTTACATTATAAGTATAAATATTTAATAGAACAAATTAGAACAAACAATAATATATTTAGATATTAATATTACCTAATATTCAATTAATAGTGAAACTATTGTTAATATCACGCTTGTGTGTGAGTTCAATAAAATCATAATTTATTATTAATGCAAAAACATAGATAAATAAATAATATATTACATGGGTGAATCCTGTTGAACACACCTGTGCATTAATTTATTTAATTAATTAACAATAAAATAACAAAATAAAAGTGAAAAATACTTAACAAAAACAAGTAAACAACGTGAAAATCAATACCGTTCTACTTTGCTGTCCTTTTCGTCATTTTCAATGTCAAGTGTATGTTATGTAATGGCAGCCATTCAAAGAAACGTTTGTACGTTAACAGACAGAATAAGCAGATAAAAGCAATAGTTAAATAAGCAATACAATAGGCATTTGTTTGAAATAATAGGAAATAAATTATTTAGGTTAAAGAAGAGAATGCTTGAAAAAAAGTGTTTTAAATATATAAACTATTTAAATAAGTGTTTAAATATTGATATAAATCGTCAGTAAAATGAGTTAAATTGTATTTAAGTTGAATTTAAAATCAATAATTAAAAGATTAAAAGCGTCATTAGTCTTGTGAAAAACACTTGGCAAAATAAATACTAAGAGTCGTCTTTGTCTCTTGAATTAATTCAAGACTCGTGTGAACATCCTCGAATTTCCGAGAAAAGGAAAGTTGAATAATAAATTTGTCTTTGTATTTGTAAATTGTCATTTAAAGCTTGTCAAAGTCAAAAGCGCGTCGTGTTTAAAACATTCTAAGAATCCATTTGAATATTTGATACATTTGTCCGCGTTGAACCGTAAAAGCCGTCAGTCGTCGTCGGTCGCGTCGTTTAAACTCCTCGTTTAATCTCGTCATCGTTTCTCCGTCGGATTCTCCGCCTTCGTCCACGTTGACTTGTCATTTTATTTTGCACAAAAGTAGATGAATGTTTTAACGGGTGACGTAACGAGGATCTCTCATTAGCAGTTAGATGAATAAATTAGCGGTTGAATTGAAAAACCGATTTGTATTTCCTAGCGAGTTGTTCCAAACTATTGGCTGGCCCGCATTTCAAATTTGAGCAGTTTGGTTCACTCAGGCCCTTTCCAATTCTTTCGCTCCAATTCCCCTTCTTCAACTTGGATTTCACGATCCTGCCAAATCAAATTTATCTCATTCAAATTCAAATATTTCCTAGATCAAATAAATTAAAGTTGAAGAGAAAATAAATAATTCCAATATTTCTCATGGGGATTATTGTATAGTAAATACACTACTGTATAATAGAGCACAGTATGTATTTATTGTACATTAGAATATGACATTATAAGTATTAAATTTATGAATAAATTGTTTTCATTAAAAATACCTTTTAAAGAATTCCTCTGCGCGCACTTTTTCAGCAAATCTGTTCAATTCACATGAAATTCTCTCGACGCATTGATCAGTGGTCATAATAGTTGAGAAAATGTTGGCTCTCTCAGTTGCTCTTCCTGCCGCGATGACCGGAATTGGAAAGAAGAGCACAAGAAGGAGAAGCGGAGCCAAAAGGAGCAAAATTGGAACAAAGAGAACAATCGGAAGAATAAATGCAAAAATCGGGCCGACGATTGGGGCCAACAGAACTCCGGCTTTAAATGCCTTAATCACTCCTTTCTTCTTCAACTTCTTCAATGCGAGGATTTTTAAAACTGACAATGCCCCTGTTGAATGCCCAAGCCCATTCCCGCCACTCTCATCTTTAAATATAAATTAAAAATTAATTAATACAACCTTACACAATTAAATATTTATAAAGATATGTATAATTAATAATTATGTATAAATATATATTTGTGCAATCAAATGAATTAATTTTAATTAAGTTAAGTTTAATTAAAAGAAATATATTAAACCGGTCGTCCAAATTTATTTAAAATATCATTCATATGATTTATTTTCAAAATTATTAAATGTCCCATACAAAGAAAATGAAAATATGATGCAATTATAAACCCTAACGCCGTTCGTTTTATTCATAAATGAAAATTATAAAATAAAATGAACGGCGTTAAAATATACAGAAGTCTCATTCAAGTGGTACATCACTTATAAATGATTCAAATCTCGATTTACTAAAATTAATTATTTTTGTTTGAGATTTTCATTTTATTTGTATGGCATAAAATATATTTGCTTGGGATTTTCATTTTATTTGTATGGCATAAAAATATTTTTGGATGAGACTTTTAATATTCTGGAATTAAATCGTATGGATGATTTTTTAATTAAAATTACCATCCTCGTAGTCGTCCGATTCACCCCAACCTCCGTTTGATGTCCCATAAGAGATCTGTGAGGGCATAACTTGGTAGTGAAACGTCGAGGCTTTGTTCTGGTCGTCGTATCCACCCTGTGGAGCTCCATAAGAACTCATCGACCCGGTCGTGTAAGCGTTGACGGCCGCGTTGGCCACGACGGGCTCAGAATAAGAATCCCGTTTGATCCCGCTTGGATATTCTTTGGCATAGGGGTAAGAGCCAGCGTCGTAGTAATTCTTTACGAACTTCACACCACCGCTACTCCGGCGATGATCAGCGAATGAACTCGAATTGCTTAATCTCTCTGAATCTCCAATGACAATTGAAAGGAAAATGGCGTTGAAGGTGAAAACCAATATGAAATGGCGTGAAAACTTCATTTTGCAAAATTGGCAAAAACTTGGTAATTTAATAAAAAATAACTTTTAGTGAATTAAAAAAATTAACTTTAATTAAAGAATTATTTCAATTAAATGAATAATTTCAAGAAATTAATTAAATTGGTTTTAATTTTAAATCCCGGGTAACTTTGGTGACAATTGGTAACTATGGTGATCTTGGTAACTATACTATGGTAATTATGATCAAGATTCCAATTATGCTAACTTAAGTTCCAAACTAGAAAATTGTTTTGCTCAAAATTTTGAGCATTTTAGGGAACGGATGGGAGTAGAGGAAGATATGAATTGAACGAAGAGTTCTGATCATGTCCAATATTTATATCAATCATTCAAATAAGGTCAATGAGCATTAACCTGGAAATGAATTCCCTCATAGAATAACATTCATTTCGGCTACTTCATTCCTCCTCTAAATCTTTCTCTATTTAGAGGAGGAAACGAAGGGTACTAATCTCTGTTGATGGGAATAGCTTTATTCTCATTATAAAAATTCCTTATATGCATCCCTTATTATAAGATTCTTATTATAAGAATTCTAATAAGAATCCTATAATGTCTTTGTAATTTGAATCTATAAATATTATGATATATATCTCATCTTCCACAACTCCTACTATTAAGAAGATGCATATACCTAATATTATATTTTATATTTATAAGCACTATAAAACATGAGAAGGAGGTGTTGAATGGTGGGGTGGAAATGAAGAATCCTTTTCTATGTTCAACATATGTTTTTTCATCTTTGGCGGATCAGGGTTCTTGAAAAGCAAAGAATTGAGGGATTACCAAGCAAGAATTTCCTCCTGCCCAATTCAAAACGCTTGAATGGAAGATCCACAATTAGAAATTTCTCCAAAGTCATTATTAAATCAAAATTGATTTTTTATTCACGGGTTTTCAACCGTTTGCTACGACATTTCAAACACAAAAGATCGAGCCAGATATTCAGACATACTTTAACCCAATAATTAAACCCTTATAAACTCAACAATTAAATGCCTTATATCTTCCAATTTCTCTTTTTCTATAATTACAAATTTCACCTTCGTGTCCTTTCACTATACGACCGACTCTTCAAATGGGTCTTAAAAGTGACATGAAGAATGAATGCAACCACAAGCCTGCAAAAAATGCAAAATAATCCTGTGCCAATTTTTTAAAAATTAATCAGTAAATTAGACAAATGATTTATCTAATTGAATTAAGTTTAATTAAGACAATAACTACAAAATCTTTAACCAGAATTAATATTTTATTATAAAAATGAAACTTTGGAATTATT
>VJMY01001520.1:0-11542 GCA_009869795.1 Neelides sp. FZ-2019 | reverse complement strand
TCAATACATGGAATGACAAAGAAGATTCCGGGACCACGTGCGCCGCCAGCTCTCAAGCGTCCAAGTCGGAATATGACAGCTCTATTCAAAATATTACATTATCATTAGAACTTTTATATCAATCATCCATCTTTAAGTTATATTTCATACGTATATTATTAAAATTATTAAATGGCTCCATGTAGGAATTTTTTGTCTATATATTTTACCTTTCGTATTCTTGAACTGCTTTGAAGCAAATAAATGGAGCAATAGGGAAAATAATTAACAGAAGTAAAAGTGATCCGAGTGTCGCGACGGCTTCGATGAACCCATTGCTATCATCATTGTCTGCTGCTTGACCAACATGGAGCGCTTGTCTGGAATTGTCAACGTTAAGTGGACGACGTGAATCTTCGCCTCTTCTGGGAATTCTTTTTTCGAGCAGCGTTGGCGTTTGACCTAAAATAATTAAATTTAAAAATTCCAATTGATTTTATTACAGTTTGAGTTATGTGGATTAAATATCAATAAGATTAATAGAAGTTGATAAATGTATTTAATGGATAAATATTTTATAAAGGTAATTATTCTTATGTATTATCATTTAAAATAAAAAAACGTATGAACCTGCTTCCATTCCAGCCTTTGACTGACTCGTCGAAGGATTTTCATTTCCACTCGCAGAGAAATCCACATTTGTCTCTTCAATTCCCATTGTCATTTGTAAATTGGAATCCTATTTGTCAAGTGTTCATATTAAATTCAATGTTGAAGTATTCACAATGTACTTTTACATAATTTTAAATATAAAGCTATTTGTATAATTTAAATTAGGTCATAATATAATATTAGATGGAATACTCATTTTGGGTTATACTTAATAATATGCTATCTAGTAATCTTATTGTATATATTTGTGCATATAAAAAACTGTATCTTCATACAATAAAGAAAATTATTATAGAGCAATTAAAAACCAATGAAATAAATTTTGTATAGTAATTATACAAAAATATGGAAAATAATAAATGTAAATTAAGATAGTAAAGGCTATCCTTATCCTATTATTGATCACACTCACCTAAATTTAAAACTAACAATGTAAGGATCCTGAGTGAAGGTCGCGTACAGCAATATTGACATATATAGGGACTTAAAGTACCATTAATTAACGTGCATATAAAATTGTCTAGATTCAAAAAAGTTGTACACGTATGGTTGGAACACTAACTTGAATAGGTCTATTTACTCAATTTATGATAAAATATTTAGGATTAAGAGCTATATGTCAATGTCTAAAAACAAAGATTAACTTAAATTAGTAATGCTAATATGCCAATACTTGAATAATTGTCTTTTAATTACTAATGTACTTTTATTTTAAGCACTCTTTCGTGGAATTTTGAAAATACAAAGTACTATGTAGGTAGTCATTACAAATAAACTTCTACCTCTAACTAGCTACGTCTAAACTAATGTCAGATTATATTTATTCTATAATAATAATATAAAACATAAATAATTAATCACTTTTTAGTTAGTTATTTATTTGCCAAAAGAGATATAATATAACTTACAAAATAGAAGAATAATCAGTCAATGTGCTTGACGGTTGAAGAAATGAGCAATTGGATTGCGAGAGACCAAAT
Organism: Neelides sp. FZ-2019; assembly: GCA_009869795.1. Lineage (NCBI taxonomy): Eukaryota > Metazoa > Arthropoda > Collembola > Neelipleona > Neelidae > Neelides > Neelides sp. FZ-2019. The sequence continues at coordinate 9,911 of VJMY01001520.1, read as the reverse complement.
ACAGCCGGGATTGAATTGAACGTCCAATGATTTTTCTTTGCTTATTGTCGTCAAACAATGTTATCTTTTTCTTATCATTTAACAATACACGATACAACGCATAAAAATGTCAATTCGTCAATTTGAGTCTTCAGAGCTTCAACTCGTAAACTAAACCAGAGCTCAAGTATTAAACTCATATTGAGAGCATAATTTCAAGTATATTAAAAACAAAACTTGCACTATTAATTAAGTAAATAAAGTTTAGTTTGAAACAATTATCCAATTACAATTATGGAATAAGTCAATTTCCCAATTGCAGACTACCTTCAGTGAATAATAGCTCCATTAATTTTCTTATCTAAAAGAAATGTACAAAAATAAACAAAGATATATTAGCGACAAGAGAAAAATGTCTTCAACAGAACGTCATTCCTCTAGTTTACATAATTGCTCACTTGTTTGGTAATTCAATTTTAACGATGGAAAAATAATGACAGATCATTTGAACCCCAAAGGAAATGAATTGTTAATTTAGGACTCGCAATGAACCAAATTATTTTACCAAATACTATATATTTCTCTATATAAATATTGAATACAAATGGAGAATCAATTAAAGTCAATAATAATTTTTTTAAATCTTAACTTATATATAAAAGAATTTTGAAATTCCCCATATAACAACAATAATAATGAATTCGAAAGATAAAAATATCTTGAAAAATTATTATCATATATAAAACTTAAAAGAGTCAATTGAATTCCAGACAAATGTAATACACATATTTTATTTATCACTCTTGGTCTCTCTATTTATGTAGTACTAAAATGCAAAATGTCCGCCCGCACGCAATTTCCACAATGCGCAATGGTTAAATAGTTAATGAAATGAACAGGCGAAAACGACAATGAGATTATATATGTAATTGGACTTTTTCAAACTTTTCTCATTCTTCTCAATTTTCGATTCGTGAACAGCGTTTATGTAAGGAACGTAAAAGTCATCCTTGTCAATAGTTTTGGAAGGCCATAAATGAAAACGAGACCCAAATATCAAAATTCACTCATTGAACACGTCAATTGAATAATGAAAAACATTCATTTGCCCAAATACTATTTTCCTGTCTTTCGTTCCTGGCTGTCGCTGTCCCGATCAGTTTCATTTTTATCATCATCTCAATATGAGTTATAAACTTGAGAGTATGCAAAAAAGTATACTGACAACATTAACTAACCAAATACTTTTAGAAGTCTCAAGTCTCAGAACATAAAAAAGTGTAGTTAGCAGTGTATGTACTATATGAGTATTTAATAAGAAAGCAATCGTACATTCGTATTATAATTTTCATACATGGTTATTAAAATGTGATAGTAAAAAGTAGCGAGAACATTTTGAGAGAAGATCGATGTTTCGCTTTATCAAATATTCATGTATTATTAAAAGGAGTGTTTGGGCATTTGAAGATCCAACATAAACAACATTTGAGCATTTTATGTGAAATGGAAATGGATACCTATTAACTATATTGGGTCACAACTGTTAATTTACAGTCAATTCAATTTGGGGAATGTGAATATTTTGTTTGGGTTTTTGGAAGAGTGTGCTGGATACTATATACTTACTACATGATCGAAGAGTTAATAGGAAAAATTGAAATGTGCCGACTATTTGATTAAAAGGCATCTTTCACAATTATTTAGCAATCGACTCTTAAGAGGGTCGTCAATATCTTCTTTCCGCCTTGCTGAATTTCACTCTCTTAATTCACAATCTAGAAATTCAGAAAAGCGGAAAGATTTTGACGACCCTGTAGTTTTTTGTTTGTTTGTTTCTTGATGTTTGTGCCCTTTTATGAACATTTATACTCCAAAACCAATAAAAGTAAATTCCTCGATATAAATAATATATAAGAAATAGTATTTATTATGCTTTGTAAGTTTGTTTATCCCGTTTATTGCTCCTTGTGAATGTTAAAGTTTGTTATTGCTTAAATAATAAATTTATACAAATGAAATATTAAGGTAGCTGTTATTTTTATTGATTATCTATAAATTGATTTCTTATTTTAAATCATTATGCAGTGAAATGTCTTGTTTTAATTATTAATCATTTAGCTTTAAGAACGTAATGGCGAAGAGGGCCAAACCATAATAAAATAAGCTATGCGTAAAGATATAAGTGGGTCTAATAATATCCGGTCCATAAAACTTGATACCTCTCCTAAAATCATTCGTAACTTTTAAATCAAAAAAAAAATTTCACCAAATTATATCAAGTACACCTTATTATGTAATACAAATATTAAATAACTCATTTGTCAATATTTTGTGAAATAAGTATAAGTTTAGTTCATATAACGTGATCACCCTAAAAGTTTCCATTTTTCACAATTTTCCATAACGTTCCTTATCCCATCGCGCGCAAGTTTTTAATCCAGATCTATTTCATTTAAATAACTATTTTTTAGATTATCTAATTAGTAGCCAGATTAAATGCCTAACCTCACTTTATGTTTTAAATCTCTCGATTAATTGAAACTGACCATATACATATCACGCTCGATGAAAGCAGGAGTGATGTTTAAACGAAAAAATGGAAACTTTTTAGGGTCTTACTTTACAGGACCCAAACTGAAATTTCATTATATATTGAAAAATGAGCTATTTCTATATACTATTCAATATTTGAATGACATAATAAGGTATATTTGGTATAAATTTGATGAAATTATCTTAGTTCGTTTAAAAGTTATGGTTTTGAAAGAGGTATCACTTTTTATTATAACAAAATAAAAATTATGTCGTTTTATATGAAAATTGTTATTGTAATGAATCCGAATTAAATCAATATTTGAATGAGGACACGAGACATGAATATTGGTCGAGTTGAAACAAGTAGGTGACTTTATTCTTAATGAAAAAATAATTAAAAGTCTTATATTATGGCGTCAAATTATAATTGAAAAATTTAATCACAGAGCTTTATTAATTTCAAAGTTTATGTCTATAATATTCGTACAAGATAGATAATCTTTGAGTCTTTAGCCAATAAAGAATTTTATAAATTTACTATATGAGAGCTTATAGGGTTAATATAACAATTGATGAAGTATGTATTAACCATCTATTTATCCTTTAATAAATATGGTTAAAATAAAATTTTTAATTGTGACCTTTTAAATTGACTCAATTATCCTCATGTGTCCAAATGGGTTTTCTTTTGTCTTTGAAACTCACTAATCCTTCTTGTGAGTCTCTCAATTGAAGATTTTTAACCATCGCGTCTCCGCCACATTTCAAGGCATCTTCATAATTCATTTCCAATTGCTTGTAAAAGAATTCTTTGCCGGTTTTCAAAATAGGCCGACTTTTAGAAGTAATATTTGAATAGATTTCTTCCATTTTCCCTTCAATTTCATTTTCCTTGAATATCTGTACAATCAATCCAGCTAGCAAAGCCTCTTCAGCATTTAAAGGTCGACCAGTTAGGACCATGTAAGCAGCCATTGATTGTCCAACAACCCGAGAAACAGAGATTCCTGGTGTTGTGCAAAAAACTCCGAAAGCCGCACCAGGAGTTGAGAATTTGGCAGTAGGAGTTCCAACGGCGAAATCACAGGCAGCGACTAATTGACATCCAGCAGCAGCTGCGAGACCTTCAACGACGGCAATGACAGGTACGGGGGATTGACGAATTGCCAACATGAGCTTTGTGCAGATTTGGAAAATCTCCTGTTGCTTGTCAATCCCTTGGTCTTTGGTGAGTTCTTTGAGATTGTGCCCGGCGCTGAAGACGGGGCCTTTAGCCGAAATGGAAATACAACGAAGCGATTTGTCATTTTGTCCTTTTTCAATCCCTTCAATCAGTTCGCACATCATCTGTTTGGAAAGCGCATTTCGAGTTTTGGAGTCATTGAGGCAGATTTTTCGAACGCCGGCTAACTCTTCGATTTCCAAATTTCCTCTAGAAGAAGCACTGGAGAGCAAACGAATTTTTCCAAATTCAGTAGGATGGCAAAACAAGGAGATTCGACTTCTCAGAATTTTTGAAATATTCATGATTTTCAAAAATTCAATTCAGTCAGTCAATGTTTTTCGCCTGTCAATTTAATATTTGATTAATTAATAATCAAAGAAGTTTTTAAAAATAATTTTTGAGAGTTTTTTTATTTCAATCTAATTTTAATGTAATAATAAATAAAACTAATTAATGTTAATACAATTAAAACTATAGCCAATCAATAATCATGCATAATTTTAACCTGTTTTTGAATTCTAAGTTAGAGTTAGTATTGTTTTTATTGATTTTTATTACTTAAAATTTAACTATTTAGTTGTATAATTATTCCAACTTATCAATCAATCACAATATAATATAAAAATAATTGCAAATTGCTGTTAATGTATTTAAGAGTAGATATTAAAATCTTAATTTTCTTAGAAAAGAAGTAAGTGTATTTGGGATATGTAAAAATATATTATTTCGCACCTGAAGTTTCAGTAAATAGAATCAACTCAATACTTTTCTAGCAATGTCCTTTCAAATCATAATGGAATTTTTATAATCTTAAAGCAATCTAATATTTAAAAAACATAATATCAATTGACTAAAATATGTTTAATTCAAAGATAATATAATCAAAGTATTTATTTCACATCGTTATTTTGTTTTGCATTTGTGTATATTTGTGTATATTTTCATATTGTAAATATTAGTAAAATATATGAAACTTGGTCTTTATTACCTGTCACAAATATAATGATTATCTGTCGCTCAATTAATAAGATTCGAAAATATCATCCAATGTAATTTATGTACCTTATTCACAAAAAGAAATATGGAAATTGTGTTATAGCATATCCATATTAAAGTAATTGAATTAACATATGCTAATAGAGTTAAGCAATAAAAAAGGCGTAGGTGATCAAATAAATCCAAATGGCTCAACTCATTTAAAAGGGTAAAAGTGAAACTTGCTGTCAAATGTATTGAAAAATTAAAAAAATCACAGGGAAGCAAAGTTCATTAAAGGAAAGAAAAGGCTGTTTAATCGAGAGAGCAATCAGGGCAAGGAGTCTTTGAACAACAACGGCCGAGTTAAGAACAAAAGATCCTATTCACTTGTCCTTACATACATTATTCAATTAATTTCCTTCCCGTCTTTATGATTCACGAGACCAAACTTGTTAGATCACATGTAAATTATTATATGGGTAACGTGGAAGTTGTCTTCACCTTTTACTTTTATCCTACAGGATCTTCGCTTTTGACAAATTCAAACACTTTAGATTAACTTGTACAGGCATTTCATTTTATATATTTATATTACCTACATTTACATTTGAATGAGCAATGAATTCTATATATCATTCCTTTTTATACATCTTTTCTTAATAAGAGTTATAGGGAAATGTTTTTCCACAGTCATAGTCATAATCTCATAATACATATACGGTATGAAACAAACAAATCATTAAGATTTAAGCAGCACGAAATTGAAATCTCACTTTTTCAATGGCTCTCCTACTGCTTTCTTAAAGTTAAAGTTATATAATAAAAGTATCAATTTTCTCTTTATTATAAAAATGTCAATCTAAGTGGGAAACGTCAAGAATACACTTTTCTTTGTGACAATTAAAGGATTTACCCATTTAAAATTTTCACTAAAAATTGGTCAAACAGAAGCAACAAAAATTAATTTATGTGAATCTCATTAGAAAATATTGCTTTTGATTCTCGTTGATTCCAAAAGGAGAGAATCGGCGACTAGGCCATTCACATTCGTATACAAAATACCATATATTTTATACTCACACATTTGTAGCACTATAATTACACAGAAAGGCGAGTCCAATGAAATGAAAACTCTTCCCTTTTTGATAGCACAGGAGAAATAGAGTCACCTCATTTTTTCTTCTTCTACTTTAATTCCTCCACTTCTCGCTTCCACCTTATTCCTCTTATACTTATAAAACCATAAGTTCTTCACATTTGAAGCGTACACAAAATACTCGTTTGTCTCCCTTGTGTCACAGATCATTATCGACGTCTCATTTATTATAACATTGGAATCCACAAGTCCTCGTGCACTCCTATAGGACTTGCAGGGTGAGAATTCTTTTTGAGAGGTTAAATAATACAAAGAATCCATTGAAGCGTCTTATAATAATCAAAAGCACACATATGGCGTGAATATAAAAAAAATCCTTCCTGGTTCCGGCGAGTATAAAAGACCAACGCCGCTTCTCAACAATCATCCACTCACTTATCTCAACTCAACAAACAAACAATTCTTCCTCCAATTCTCCAAAACTCAATCATCATGATCAAGGTATTCAATTATTCACCATTGAATCTCCAGCAATTAAAGAGCATAAATCACTCAAAATTTTAAAATTCAACTTGGAACGTTTAAGTGCTAGGGTCAAGTGAGTTAATTATTGAGATTTTAATTGAAAATTTAATTTTTTAAAGGCTACCGTCATCTTTGCTCTCATCGCCTTCGTCAAGGCTGGACATGAAGCTCCACCACCCCAAGCTTACACTTACAACGTCCCAAACGTTGCAAAGGTTCGATCCTAAAAAAATTCGACTAGATAATTAAATATTTCTAAATGTCTCTTGCTTGGGATATTATAGGTCACTTACCCAGGACCAACATTGACCCGATCTGTTGAAACTTACTCAGGTAACAACTCACAGCCTTTAATAGTTCAGGAGTTAAAAGTGCCATTTAAAAGCCATTTCAAAGTGTTTGTTCTTTGGCCTTTTAACAATTCACTCAATAATTAACTTTTTTGATTGATTGCGATTCTAATTGATTTCTTCTTTTCACAGCTCCTTCCATTGAAAAGACCACCACAATCACCAGGTATACACTATCAGACCTTTCCCAAGTCTGGCAAGCGTACTTTACCCAGAATATGTATGTTAACCCGTATCGTCTCATGTTTAGAACCATCACGGCTCCCATCAATGCCCCAGCTGTCAAACAAATCGCATACAGGTAATTGGCACTAAATAACACCTATCTAACTCTCAATATCAAATCACCATTATTCTCCATACATTATTAGAATTAATTCTTTTAAAATGCAAAGATGTTAATTGAATTTGAAATCATAGCGCTCCAGTCGCCCCAGTTGTCGCAGCAGTTAAGACCGCCGTTCCAGTGGCCGCTGCTTATGGCGCCCCAGCTGTTGCTGTCAAGACCGCCGCTGTTGCTGCCCCAGCAGTTGCTGTCGCTGGAGCTCCAGTTGCCTATTCAGGATTCGGAGGTCCCATTGCCCACTCCTTCGGATACTCAGGTAAGGACTCAACTTTCTAAGGCCATTGACTTTGGTTGCTAATCCTTTTGATCCCAATTAACAAATTGTACTTTGTTAATCCTATAGCTCCAGGATCAGTCGTTGGATTTGGACATGGAGCCCCAGCCGTGAGCTCGTACAATTCCCCAGTTCACTCTCAATTCGCGACGACTTATGCTGCTCCTTCCCTCGGTTACCAACTTGGAGGATTCTCTGGATTCGCTTCTCCCATTGCTGCTGCTCCAGTGGCTGCCGCCCTTGTGGCCTAAGTAGTCAAGGAGGATGGAAGATGGCCAATTGCCTCAAGTTGACTACCAAGCAAAGGCCTCTTCGAGTATATTATCAAACTATATACAAGTATTACGAACTTCTCATTTTTATGAATGGATGATTGGATGCGGCTTGTCTCTGGATGAAAAAACAACCACTTTTTTTATTCCCCATGCTTTCTTTCAATAAGTGTCAATGTCTCTTTTGTAATTTGGATGAATTCGAGTCAATGGTTTTACCAAATGTGTTTACTCCTTATATTTTTGTATGTCTAGTCCGACGACCTTCATTCTTGTTTCAAATAAATCCTCACTTTTTATCAATATGAAACTTGATATTTGGCCTATTTGTCATAAATTACATTGAAGCATTATTGTTCATATAATCATTATTGTATTTTGCACTAAATAATTATTGTCATGATTGAAGTTAGATGAAATTCATAATCAAAATGCATAGTTGAGCTCATCAAATTATCTGTTTACATTCTACTAATGTAATTTCAATATTATATCAAATAATAAATTGAAGTATCTTTCAATGAAGAATCTTTTTTAAATTCATGTCTAAAAATGTATGTAGAGCAACAAAAACATTATTATGGTATTTTAACACAATAACCCCCACGGATCAAAATGATACGGGAACTCCCACGTGCATGTAGGATCCTACATGCTTACCCAAATATAATACGCCAGACAAGTTATACCATTGCATACAATGATTTGAAAACAAGGATGAAATTCATTTTGTCTATTATTTCATTGATTATATTAATTAGTTTATTATTCATTATTTATTAATTCATTATTTCAATTCATTAGATAATAATTTTAATTCATAATTTCATAACTTATTAAATATAAGTATTTATATAAATTAAACTAACGATATTACGTTATATAAAATATGTATAATATAATATACATAAAAGAGAGAAAGAGACAAAAAGTGAAAATTAAGGATTAGGGTTGACATCAGTATTAATTATTTGTTGACTACACGGATTACATTTGGCAATTTGGTGTAAATTGCAAATGAATTTATGACATGTCAAGCATCTAACTCGTGTTTCAATTCTTTGTATTCAAGTTCCTGGACAGATTGACATTTTCCACGTTAAACTTCTTAATTTGGTCGAGGAAGATGAATTATAGGTTGAATAGGTGGAAGTTGAATTGAATTGTCAAATTGTTCGGAATAATATTTGATTGATTCTCTCGTTTTGGAATCAGTCACAGTTTGAGCTCTTCGTGAAACTTGTTGTTGAATGAGTTGAAGGCCAAGAATTTCTAAAAAAGTTTGCCGTCGTGAACTATTTCTTCTTTTCCAGATTGGGTTTTTGATAATCCAAATTATGAAAGAGTTCAAACAGTATTTAGCTCTTTAGATGTATTTTTAATTAAACGCATTTAAAATTTAATTTTATGAAATTATCATGAACTAAATGACGTTGCAATTAGCATTAGAACGTAAGTTTATGAAGCGAACGTTTGGAGCTTTGAGATAAAGCTATGAGTAACACTCACTGACGGAAGGTCTTCTCGCGTATAGTAAACTCCTCCTATACCTTCACTATTATGAAATTTTCATTTTTATCTCTTTTCATAATTTTAATTTGTTAAATAGTTAAATTTTTCTTTCATGTTAACACTTAATCTTAAGTAAAGATTCATTTCCGGTGAATTAAAAAAATCCAAAATTTTTAATCATAATTTAACATTGATATTCCGGGTAAAATATTGAGCCCATGTAAGATCCTACATGCACGTGGGGATTATAGGGTTAAAGTAAATAATTATATAAAATATTGAAAAGACAAATGATTTTATTTTATTTTCACAGAAAAGGAATTTAAAAAAGTCTCTTAATAGAAGCAGAAGCAGGTCGAGTGTCCATTTCTGCGAGTCCTATAAAGCAAAATAAAAACATCTTGTAAACTGTCAATGATTATTTGATTGCTATTTGCAGATTAAACAAGACCAATGATTTTAAAATAAACCAAAAATGTTATATTGCTTATATTTAAATAATAAGTGAAACTATTAACCGCAAAGCTCAAGTGTTCCGTCGTCACGCCCAATAAGTTCAATCTTCAAGTCGGCAAACTATAAATTAATTTTTAAAAAAATGAACTTTAAAGTATTTTATTACTCTTTAATACCCTTTAAATCAAAAGTAATGTATAAAAATAAGAATTTATCATTGAAGAAATGATAATAATAATATATAATATTTAATAAATGTCTTACTCCTGGGAATCTTCCATCAACTTTGATGGTTTGGACGAGCATATACAACTTTCCAGACTCAACAGCGCTGTCTGGAATGATGGCGTTCATGAATTCCTC
>VJMY01001519.1:0-11559 GCA_009869795.1 Neelides sp. FZ-2019 | reverse complement strand
TTTACCATAATTAAATTCATATATTATCTATCGTGAATAACCTATAAACATTTTATTAATTTATTTATTTACGACAGTACATTTATATGATAATGATTTTTAAGTAATCTGTCAATTCATTTCACGCAAGTTTACTTATGTGAAAAAGAAAAGAAATATTGTATTACTTTTCGTGTTTTCAATAAATGAAATAATTAGTAATACTGAGAATATCTACATTGAAAAAAACGACCAAGATACAAACTTGAGATTTTGGACAAAAAAATTTAACTATCTTACAAAATCTCTTGCAGAGGAGTTTTAAAACATTTTACTTGCTTCATCCAATAAAAGTAATTGTGAGTATCCACTTACTTTTGTAACAAATCCCAGTTGCAGAAGCGCTTTCATTTAGATAACTTGATATATAATTATGCAAAAGGTTAGATAGAACATGAGATCCAATTAGCAACAGCTCTTAACATAATTTTTTATGACTCTTTATACGCTTAATTTATGACTTAACTTTGTATATAATATTGCTTCCAGGCGGAGGACATAAAGAAACTAGTGGCTTTCATAGCAGTGATGAAAGAATCCAAGAAAACTTTATAAATGTTTATTAAAGTAGTTGTTTCCAGTAAAGTTGTAAACCTGAACGATGATCTTCGTTTAGTTCAAAAAGCGAACCTTTCTGGGCAAATCTGGAGTACTCAGGTCATATAATATATTACGAAGAACTAACCATTTTGTGTCCTTGTTGAAGAGAATCTCGATGGCTCCTCTTCTTATTATCATGTCAAAGTTTTTTTTCAGTATTACGTATATTAGAGGGCAGTTGCCTAACGAGACACTTATGAAGTATTTTTAAAATCTTAGCTTTTTGAAACAACGTGACATCTGGCGTTGTATTTAATGTTGGGAAGCTAATAGAACTTACATAGAACTTTTCTGTGTGGTGGTTTGGCAAATGAGATTGAACATGAGATTTCGCTTGGTTCCCGGTGTGATTCTGAAGGATTCCTCGTCTCCTTCAAATCTAAGTACACACGGAGTATTACATAATATATAATTTATATATTTAGAAGAGCCGAGGCAGTTTAGTTAGTTAGTTAGTTCAGGGCAAATGTTGGCACAGATATCAATACGGTTCCTTTTATATATATACAGAAGGTGGATAAAGTGAGTGAGTGGATTTATTACAATCTCATATCTTCATCGTAGTCGAGCTCGTCTTCTCGTCTGAGCATTTGGGAGGAAGGCGGTGGCGGCTGGGGGGATTTAGCCTGCTGCTGATTGTACCCGGGATGTTCCGAGATCGCGTAGAAGTTCCCATTGTAAATCACGCCGAGCTCCCGGAGAGCGTCTCCACGAATCGTGGCTTTGATTGTCCAGTTGTAGCAGTCGACGCCTTCGGTCTCCCGATCCAGCCGCTCCACATCGATGATCTTGGAGGAGAGGCGCTCCAGGATCACGCCGATGTCTTTGATGGTGAGGTGGCGTTTCTGGTCGAGCGAGAGCTGGTCCGTGAGCAAGAGGAACTTCAGGCACGTGGAAGTCTCTTCTTCGAGAATCGAGCTGTTGTTGTTCTCTGTCTCAGACTCGGAGCTCTCGGTGGCCGTGAGGTCAGGGGGCGGGGCGGGGAGGAGCATTCCCTCGGCGGGAACCCGCACCCCGTTGTGCTTACGTCCAAAGGACCGCTCCTCCGTTACGCCCATGAACCGCACGTGGAGAGACTTCGCCCCGCGCGGGTCGTGCGGAAACCCTGGATCCTGGATTGGGGAAGTGGCTACAGCCTTGTGCACCTTTCAACCCGCAAAGGAAACACACAAATTTACAAGAATTTTTACGTCGTATGATCACGAGATGTGAACATGCTTGGGAAGCTATTTAAACTAACGTGCAATTATAGAGTCGTGAGTGTAAAATTGGTAATTTTTGATTTTTGAAAAAATAAAAGAGACATACCTGGGCACCGAATCACCGATTTTCGGGGCCAAAGTATCATATCATACTGGGGTTTCCTTTCCCCGTTTCGGTACCCAAGTATGCTCCATATTTACGATCTAGCAACATAGCCAAAAAAGCTGATTCAAAATTGAGCTTCATCAAAATTCATTTTTAACTGCGTTAGAACTTTTGCTTTTACTAAAAATGTACAATGAAATTCATCTTTCACCTCGATCCAAAACTCATAAATAAATTTTATTTTTCGTGCTTTTTTAGATTTACATCCAAGAAACTTTTAACAAGAAATCAAAAGGAATTAAATAAATTAATAAACAAAATAGTTTAGAAAGTGCAAATCTTTCATATAACTCAATTTGAAAGATTGAAATTATATAAGAAAGAATACATTATCTTATATAGCACTTATAGCTTCATCTCTCTCATAGAACGTTTTCACCTCGATGAAACTCGGAAATAATATAAAAATGCTCCTAGGAATCCTAGGCTAGGATGGCTAAGTGTCGTAGCGATAAAGGAGATTCATTACCTGTATCTTCCTTCCTTCTTCATGCAGGGCACAACAGTGGAAGTCGCAGTAGGAAGGTTCGGGTGGGCTGCCGCGGCCGCCCGAGCCGTGGGGCGGGTGCTGCTGCGGGAAATGCCCCCTGGTCGAGCACTCGACCGTGTGGACATGGATAGGGGCGGTGGCCCCGGTGGACTCGAGGGAGGAGGAGCCTTGGCGCGGGAGTCCGCGGGAGCTATACTGGTAAGGGTGAGTTTGTGTTTGGGAATGTCCAACGTTGGTGGGAGCGTGCGGGGGGAGCGGCGGCGGAAGGGTCGACCTCGACCGCGGCACGCTGTCATAGGGCGGATCTTCATGACTTATCACGGTGATGCTCGGGGTCTTGGGGCTGAAGTCGTTGATCACTGTCTCGAGCTTGCCGTCCTTCGTGATCATGGTTCTTATCCCCGTCCCAGTCCCGCCACCAATCACTGGAATTCTCCCACTTGAGCTGCCTTGGAGGTCTGAAAGGAGAAAAGGGAAAAGCTCAATTACACTTTGGCTCTCTTTCAAGACTCTCCACAGCGAGCGAGCTATGTCGAGGCCGAGAGCCGGAGAGTCAACTAGTAGTCTATACAAATATCATATAACATACATAGAGAGAATAAGAAGTCAAAAAGAAACTAATATTTTCGCTAAAAAGCATCGTCATGTGTGTGTGTGCATATACTTAGATACTCGTCTTGGCAGTCACTATATTTTCATGGTGAACTACATGGTGAGTGGAACTATGTGGGCTTGTAATATTTATATAGGCAGACATATAGAGAAGTAGAGAAAGGGTCGGAGAGAAAGAGTTTTGAAGCCAAGTGCAGGCCCCTGAGGCCAACATACTTTGGAAATGTGGCGAAGGCGGCCCAGCCATAGAAATGGGAGACAAGGAATTCGGGGAGAGTCGGCGGGCGAAAGCATCATGTCTGTGCGTAGTGGCAAGAGAAGGATGAGCAGATGAGGAAGAAGCACCTGGAGGCGGTCGCTGATCCCACGTAAGTACGATTGTGATCCGACCTCGGCTCTCCATGATCTTCCAGGAGGGAACCTCATCTTGTAGGTCGAGTGATGAGATCGCCTCGCACACAATTTTCGGGATTGATGAGAGAGCTACTCGAGTCCAACAAAAAGAAGATTGTTGAAAAACGGCCGTGACAGTCTCAACGAGCTTCATTGAGACCCACGGTCCCGTTCCCTCGGTTTTACAATCTAATTACTAATTTAATTCTTACAGTATTAAATACTGTTAGTAAGTATTTAATAAAGTAAGTTAGTTAATAGTTAGTTAGTTAGGACTAAAGAGAATTTTTATATTCAAGTGTGTGAGTTAAGTAGCAGGCTAAGGTTAGAAAATACTCTGCGTGAAAAGTCGTGTACTCTTCCTCAGGAGTGGGAAAGATTCGAGCTCGGATCATGAGATCGCCATGGTACAATATACTCGGTCAGAGTATGCTAGAGTAGTGCGAAAGTCATACATCCTTGTGGTTCGGATGGGTTTCTGAGGCGTGCGTGGGCGGGTGAGTTGTGTCTCAACACACACGGCTCAGTTTACCGAAAATTAAATCTCCATCGTCCCGCCTCCCTCTTGAGTCCCACGTACCATTATATAAATTCTATCTCTATTGACTTGCTCCAGAGGAGGAGAGGTGATGGAGACTATGTTCCTTTGATCAAACTCTCAATCTCTCCAAGGCCTTTTTACATGCTCGGAACAAACTAAAGGTTTGTTCTCAAAATCTCCCATTAGTTAATTAATGAGCTCACCATATTGATTCTTTTTGACTCTCATGAAATCAAAAGCCTCCTTACATAACTCCCTATCCTTTTTTATTTATATTCATTTATATTTAAATTACAGGAGGGAAAAAAGAAAAATTTACGGGACCTGCCCGGATGACATCGACGCCTGCAGGGCACCACCGTTCGCCAGGACGAAGGAGGAGGAAGACTGTGTTGTCCGGCAGTGACCGAAAGTATTCGGAATCGTCCACTTGAGTCCCATCAGTTTCCAAAACTGCCTTGATGCTCTCGGTGACTCCGACCCCAAGCTTCTCTCGACCTAAGTAATAAAAATCCCCGCAAAACATTATACTTCATACCTTCATTGACCACTTTGACTCGTGTCATTAGTAAGCCAAGGGAAAAATTTCTGAAATTGCTATACGAACCTCTGACAATGAGCTCTTCTAGGGAAGCAACTACCAAGGCTTTTCGCGAACTCCTTGAGCTATCCCAAACCTTGAAAGGCCGTCTTCCGCGAGAGTTCTGTAAATAATTTATTTTTTAAGGTTTTATTTAAAGAAATTAATTTTTTGCTTATTATACTATTTATTTTTTTACTTAATTTAGTATTTAAAGTCTTAAATTAAATAATAGACTAGTAAATAAAAATAAACTTAATTGAGAAATTCAGACTATGTATTAATCTAGTGTTCTCAATCGTACATTTTGCCACCTTGAATAAAAAACGAGATGTTCTCATAATTTATTGACAGACTGCTTCTTATACGTATCAAACTTATTTTAGATTATCCACGAGGAAATATTTTGATCTTCATTAAATAATTTATATTCTACAATAAATATTCGCTAATAAATCAAGATGGATGGGAAGTATTATAAATTAGAAATAGCCTTTAAAAACGCCCCCACAGATGAGACCGAAGAATCTCATGGGCCCTGACCTACATATTTTTATGGATAAGATTCAAAGAACGTCTTTGCTCTTCCTACCTTCCTTCACTTCCTAGCGAATATTCGAATAGCGAATAATGATATTGGCTAGCTTAATGGCCCTTTATAATCACCTTAAATAAGATCTGATATCCCTTGAGGAATTTCCTCAGTCTCGATTCAATTCCATCTAATGAACTTATCATGTAAAGAAATTATTGTAGTATCGAAACAAACAACGGATTTAGAGAGAAAGGAGGTGAAAGTCGTAGTTTTGAACGATGAAGATATTTGCATTGGGTCAGACGTAGAGACTAGTTGAAAGTCAATTTGTGTCTCATTTGACGTTCTTAGAGATGAGTTTTAGAATATAGGTCAAGGTATTTTGAAGGGTTGAATGGGGAAAAGTGAGACTGTGTTTTACCTCTCTTGACATGACGACATCTCCAGGAGTAGTGTCCTTGGGGTCGGTCCTTCTGCCCCGCACCACTTGACCCACTGACCCGAAGGAAGGCGTTCTGCGAGCGCCTATGTGTTCCTCGTCGTCTCCATTCTGAGTATGTTTTGGAGCGAGTGAGGGATCGGAAGTGTTAGAAGTGCGGCTGCTGGTGGGTCGGGTCGATCAATGGCTCAGCATCCCAACGAAGCCCCGTTCTCATTTTCTGCTCTCCTCGTTCCTGACACAGATTCTAGTGGGAGAAAGCACGGGCGACGGCGAGTAGGACATGGGCGTTGCCAGATAGGGGGAAGAAAGGGAATCCGCGGGTCCTGGCCGGGAAACTCTTCCCTTGCCCGAACCTGAAGATGTGGGAGCGTTTGATCTGATGAGTATTTTCCCCACCCACTCCTTCTTTTAGACTCAGGGCTCTCGGGCTACGACTTACCAGAGCTTCGCTTCGATTGACCTGATTTCTGAGTCTAACCAGCCCCATTCTCTCACTCACATACTTACTACACATACCTTTTTTTATATTACATACATTTTCTATTTCATACCATTCTGTACTTATGTATATATCTTTTGGTTTTACATGCTATGTACAGTACCATTTTGTACATACCTTTTTGTATATATATAACTTTTTCGGGGGAAAGCGGAGGGAAATCCGTGGGCACGGCGGGTCCTTAAATATTCTCGAAGAGATGAATGTATCGCAGAGGCTCTCACACGTCCCTCCTGCCATTATCCTCTCCAATCATGTTCATTATGCACTTTAGCTCAAGAGTCCCTCAGACACACTTCATTTCCCATTCATTCCTCTCGCGGAAGAGAGATTAAACTTTCCACTGCCACCGGCCCCCAAAATTATTCATTTCAAATATCCGCCCTTGGAGAGCCTTCCTTTGTAAGGAAAGGAGTGAGGGACTTCCGCCTCTGCATATTCCGCTCTCATTCCACTGACAGCTCCAAGCCCGAGATTATCCCTCAATCGTCCTCATTCAGTTATAATACGAGTGAGAGAACGTGGCCGTAATCCTAACCTCCTTTCTCCCCGGGTATCTCGCCGGATCTTCTACACCTTAAGCTTTTCCCTCTCATATGCGAGCGTAGATGTAGCTGGGTCTTCGTCGTAGTTTCGGGGGAAAGGGACATACTGGATTTCATTCAGCTCAGCCTGAGGGACCATTAACTTCCTATTCCTATTTTAAATTCTTATTACTTCCATTTTCAACAAAGTGTTTTTATCATTTTTTATCGTTTTTAATTTATCATGTTTATTCTTTATCATGTTTTCCTCATGTTTATGGAAAATGAGGCTTTCTTGACCTTTTTTGTTATCTCACTTCAGGATCGCCCCAATCACTTATCGAGTCCTGGCTCCTCCATCAATTGGATAATTGATTAAATCCAATCTGACTACCAAAGCCATCAATTCCCTTTGCGCTTTTCGAGAGAAGAAGCCCAAATGGTTTAATGGCTTTTGACTTTCAATTTTTTACCTCGAGGCTCTCAATGAGCCTTCCTTCCTTCTCTCTCAGATCAATCCCATCTCATTCTACATTCCTCAGGAATGAGAACTTTCTCCCTCTCAAATGGTGATTTTACAACTAGTCGTTCCTTTTCGACAACCTTCCTTTCCAACACATGCTCACGCTCCTTGCTGACTCTATAATAAGATAGGCCCTTGTTCCACAAGGAGTTTCATGTAACACAAATTCATTATAAATTTGATAACGATAACAGAGAATTTCATGAAAATTTAAATTGACTTTATATTCCCCTTCTTCTCGATTTGCAATTTACCTATGCTTATATATAATATACAAGTTACGTGCTTTTGTGCTTGGAATATGAAGAATTTGTGCAATATTACAATATGAATGTATATAAATATATATTAGGTACTTGTGATAAAAGCATCATGAACATTTTGATAAAATGAGACTCATATTCCCTATGGAATAAAAAATGAAAAATGTGTGGAGTCTACGATAAAAGCGCTATGATCACTTTAATGATGAATACTATTGTCATATGAAATTTAAAAAAATAAATATAAGATGCCTAAATAATATGCAATAATGGTTTTACACAAAGGAAATTGAAATGAATAACCAAGTACCTACTTGTTAAATTTAAATGAAGAAATTAGTTGGATCACATCCCATTGAAGAGCTCCATTCATTAGAATTTGTTAGGTTTGAGCAAAAGCTGGATTTCACAAGACATTAAAATTACTCAAGTGTATCAATGTCAAAGTTTTATAAAACAATATTAGTAATTATTTGTTATTAAAATTTTAAAAAATGACTTATGACACGTTTTTTGCTAGAAGTAAAAATCCAGTAAAAACCATTCTCCATGAACTAAATACAGCACTTTCTTAAATATTTGAAAAAGTATCGTTTAACTTTCTGTAAAAGTGGCCGAAGAGGAGATCGTTATTTGTGGTTTCAACAAAGTTTCTTATGTGATAAAATGTTAATGTATAAGCCAAATTTTAAGCACACCACTAATTATTGTTTGCAAGCAATAAAAACCAATATTTAATATGCTGTTACTTTTTAGCAAATCTTAAACATTAGACATTAGTCTTGATTTACAATAGAGAATTGAATATCGATTCAATGTAAAAACTTCTTTCTCGTTACTAAATAATTAGATAATAAAATACAATATTATGTAGTTAGTTAAACTTTTACTAAACTTATAAAATAAAATCCTAATTTTAAGTTCCAAATCTTTTTGGGCGCAATACTACACTGGGGCGAAAGAAATCTTTCTCTGGGCGAACTCTTTCCTGTTTGGCTCAACTTTCCCTCTACTTCGCAAACTCACAAACGGTTTCGAATCTTCAATCGGAGTTTGAAGATGGAACTCACGCTTTCGATCCTCACTTCCAAATAAAGTCAAGCTATTATCTATCTGAAAGACTTTATATTTATTATTTTTCATCGAGGGTATTTTTATTTAGCATGATTTAAATTAATACACAGTAGGTAATACATAACGAATTAAATAATATATATTCTTATGCTGTCTATTTAATATTTTGTACTTGTTGCAAGTTTACATCAGCTGTCAGTAATATCCGAAATATTATTAATGCATTGAATTTTGATTAATATCTGAATAGATATTATTTCATCTAATCATTAATCATGTTTTTGAACCGTTGTGACTGAATTATGGCGAAATGACCTCTTATTTTACATGATTTATAGTTCATATTCATATAAATTGTGAATTATGAAAGAATTTGTAGAGTTGTAGTAAAGATTTGCCAAAGCAGAAAATAATTTGACGTGTTACGTATTGAATTATTTACTATTTACATTGGTATACGGTGGCTTTATTTTGCAGTATAAAAGCCAAACGACATTCAATTTATAATTAAACTATTATATAACATAAATGATTAATTAGAAGCCATTTTAATGGTAATCTCTATATTAAAAGTTGTACATAATTGGGATACTTTTAAATATTTATAACAATTGTTTGTGAACAAATTCGTTTTTAAAACGCATTGAAACTAAAGCCTTATGTGTACATTAAACGAAATCATGCAGAGCTAATCAATTGGTTCTATTCCACTTTAACTATTTATAGTGTGAATAAATTAACAAATATATACTTAATTTAACTTTATTATAATAATAAAATAATATAATTAACTTACTATTTACCAAGACAAGTAATTAAATTCATAATTATGTTCACAAATAATTTTTTGTTAATAGTGGTGAGATTTATAATTGCTAACTTTTAAAAGGCAATTCCATCGTTGCAAATTGTAATAATATTTCTAATTATGTAGATAGATTTATGATGCATTAACAATTTGTTTATCATACAATCATATATTTTATTTATTTAATAGAATAATGCTGAAGTTTGTATTGGAGAAAGCAAACTTTCTCTTCTTTGGCTTTTTAAAGATTGTACGTACATACCATACTTAAAATTGATTGTGTGTGAAACGTCGAAAATTAATTAAGATAATATTGAACACATTATACTCGCACTAAATTAATCTACAATGGTTCATTACAATTGGAAATTACTAATATGTAAATTAATAAGTAAATTTGATTCATTAACAAGTGAAACGGTTTAAATTGATTAGAATTGATAGACCATTAGTGAAACTTAAAATGACATTAATAATCTTGTGCGTACTTTAAATGATTTAAATTATTTTTTAATATACACAACTTTAGATTTAAAATTTTCATAGAACGCATTAGCTTATTAATTTAATACAAAGAAAATGTTGAAACATAAACAAATTGATCAAACAAATTTAACAAAGCTTCAAAACAAATCATTTTCAATGGTTAAAAATGAAAAAATAATTGATAAACAATTATTTTAAAAAGCTTTTAAACTCTTTAGGCTGGATTAACATAATAATTTTAAAATTTTAATTATATTTTAATTTAATTATTAGTTAGTACTCATTGGTATTTGTTGATTTGGAATGATTGAAACAATAATATTTGATTTTACAGCAATTGGGTAATTGAACTTAAATTATGTTATATTATAATTTATCCAAATGGCGTCGAATGACGATTCAGCCTTTAAAATATAAATTGTATATTTAAAGAAGAAGCTCAACGATCAGCGACCAGCGTCATCGTCAACCATCATCAAACGACAATGAGCCAATTTCATAACCGTATACAAAATAGGACAAAAAATTATCATAATTCTTTTCTTTTTCATCGAATAATTTTGCGATCGATATCCGTAATCCTTTTATGTTTTCACCCATTATTTAGATTTTAATTATATTTAATTAATATAACAGTTTTTGTATAATTTAGTAACAATTGCATTTATACATTAATATTTATAATACTCTCATTTAGTGTTGTATCTAATTAATAATGCCTTTAATAGACTTTTGTGTAGGTACACTCAACTATCACTCAATTTTAGTAAATATTTTTTATCATATTTATCATATTCACAATTAAAATTATTTCAGAATATCCTACTTGTTATACAAGTTTTAATTAATTGTAAGATGTTTATAAACATTTAAGTTAATTTTGAATTTTGATCAATTAGCGTTATTTTAATATTTTGTAATTTACTCATTATATTAATTATTTTATTTCTAAACAAGAGCGGATAAAAAGACAGAAACATTCCAATATAACCAAACTGTGTTTTAGATAATGC
The DNA here is from genome assembly GCA_009869795.1 of Neelides sp. FZ-2019. Classification (NCBI taxonomy): domain Eukaryota; kingdom Metazoa; phylum Arthropoda; class Collembola; order Neelipleona; family Neelidae; genus Neelides; species Neelides sp. FZ-2019. The sequence goes on along the minus strand of VJMY01001519.1, from coordinate 769 downwards.
ATTTGCATGAAATTGACACAATTAACTAACTTTATCATAATATTCACACTGCGTTTTGCATAATTAGATGCCTGAATTACCTAAATTTGCAATTATGCATGTTTATTTTTATGCTACAGTTTTCACTTGTTTAACAGAGTACTAACAAGAAAAAGCTTTCATGTATTTGTGAAATGAATGACTGCAACTGGTGTGGGTATTAGTTCTTGGCCGTCAGAATCGACACGAATTCGACGTAATTGACCATTCCATCTCCATCCAAATCAGCTTCACGTATCATGTCGTCCACTTCTTCGTCCGACAACTTTTCACCTAAACTTGTCATAACATGACGAAGCTCGCTGGATGAAATCAGCCCATCACCATTCTTGTCAAAGACTCTGTCATTTAAAGGAACAAATATAAGATTACTTTTGTAAGTATTTGACATTTATGTACAAATAGCACCTATAAACAATAGGCCACCGGTATACTATTTAATATTTTTTGATATTACCTAATATAATGAATTAATATATATTAAATATCTATATGTACAAGTAATATAAAAATTTTCGCAAATAAATATATAGAGCGTAAGCATTAAATTACTTGAATGCCTCCTTGAGTTCGACTTCATTGTCAGCATCCTTCATTTTCTTTGACATCATCTGAAGGAATTCATTGAATTCAATTGTTCCATTCCCGTCCTGATCGACTTCGTTCACCATATCCTGAAGTTCGAGATCTAGAAAAAATCAGAGTTAATATTATATACTATTTTATTTGA
>VJMY01001518.1:0-11610 GCA_009869795.1 Neelides sp. FZ-2019 | reverse complement strand
TAGGCAAATTGAATTTTTCATAATATATTTAATATAAAATTATTAAATAATTCATTTTAATTGAAACAACAATTGGGTAATTCAAATAAAATAAAAAAAAAAACCTAGAAAAATTTTAACTTTTGATACAATACTCATAAATTAAAATTTTATTATTTTTAATTTAAATAAGAAAATACTTGTTGCTCAGGCAAGGAGCTGTTTTCAGCAATTTTAATGTTGTATAATGACGATTGATTTGGAATTAGCTTCAATGCCAATGACGGAGTTCCAATTTGAATTTCATTTATTCGATCTGCCATCGAATAATTTCAAAATTTTGATTTTCTGAATCGACAATTTGATTTTCTGAACCGAATGCAAGATATTGATTTTTTAAAATTTCTTCTGATTCTGAATCAAACCAAGCAATAATATTGTGTTTATCTTTAACTCTCCAAACAAAATGAATCAAAAAAATTGATTTCCCAACTCCAAATGGCCCAACGCAAGCCGTGATATTGGACAAGTTTTCATATTTTAGGGCAAAGGAAATTTCCCTAAACAATTCTTCTCTTCTTATAAATCCTTCGTTTTGGCTTGGAATTTTCCACAAGTTCTTTATTAACTGTTTCGTTAGAGGCTCAATAATAAGTTTTTCCATTTCATCAGCTTCAATGACCCAAGTTAGACAATTTTTCAATGTATTTATAAATCTTTTGGCAGTACAACCTTTTCGCCAACAACCAATCGATTCAATCGCTTTCAAATAAAGCAATGATTTTTGATTTTGAGATATTGTTCTAAAATTCAATTCATACATTGATTGAGATTTTGTAAAAAAATAAAAACTTTCAATGTCGCTATCTGATGGACGATTTTTAGCGAGATATTGACTGCATTTTTCCATCCAATCTGAAAAATTATACCAAATTATTCTTTATTATAAAATTTATGGAATATATTTATTATTTGATATATGATATACATAACTATAAGCGATATATTATATATTAGATTAAATGATCTTAATAAAATATAAAACATAATTTAAATATTATAAAATCTCGTTTAGTTATGTTTATTAACTCAGACCATTCGATTCCATTAACAAATTTCCATATCCTTTGTGAATAGATTTAGTTTCAAGAGGTTTATAAGCCAATTCTAAAATTAATATTTTAATTACACTTCAGCCAAGTTTTTGCATAAATATTAAAAAGGATGAGTAATGTAATGTACTATTCTTTTGCTGACTCTTATGAAAATTTAATTTATATCAAAAATCCATATGTGATGGATTTAAAAGAAAATTAAACGAATGGAGGAGGAATTTAACTGTATATTGAAATTTTATTTTTTGTTTTATTGTCAGAATCTTAAAATTGATTACTGGTACCTTTGGAGTTATCTTCAATGTTAAATCCGTATTCTGATAAAATAGCTGTTAATTTTTCATAAGTTGCCGATTCTCCATGTTTTTTTCTCCATGCTAAAATTGAATTGTAATATGACAAATGAGGAGGATCTGATTTATTAGGATTTAAAACATCTGTGATTAAAAACCAAAACTGGTTAACGTTTTTTGTCCCCGAGTATTTTTCTGTAAGTTCTTTTGCAGTCGAAAAGGCTTTTTCATCTGGAAATTCGTTTAAAAAATAAAAATGCCTGATTAAACTTACTTTAATGTAGTTAGTACATTTCAGATTATACAATTATACGTTATTGAAAATTATCCCAACTATTTTACCTGAAATACTCATTTTATATGTTTTCTAAAAATTGAGACAAGTTAATAATAATAAATATCGTAAATATATTGAACTTGAACAGCTGGCAATATGTAATGCCTACTGTAGTAAACTATGAACTTAATGAATATAAATTAAAATGTAATTTAGCAAATGATCGAAGAGTAAAGAATATCTCACAATCAAAATAATTTCAAGGTCAATTTGGTTAGGTCAACTAACTCTAAGTAAGTAAGAGTAAGACAAACTGGTGTAATAGTCGATTTTCAAGTTTTATCTCTCGACACTTTTCAAGAGATAGAACTCTTTGAAACTTTTATAAATATAATTTACTTCTTTACGCACCAGTACCATACGACACTTGCGACTACTATAAAGGAATACTTCCCCTTATTTATCTATTATATAACGTTACTTATTAGTATTTATAAAACATCAATTCATACTCACTCAAGGTTAAGTTAGCAAGGAGCAACAGAAAGATTTATTGATGTTTTATAAATATATATTATATAGTAATATATTCAAGTGCTTCAGATTTGTTTAGACGAAGATCTTATATTTATATCAGTTCAAAAATCTTGTGAAAAATTATTGCGATTATTAAATATTGCTCATTTTTACAAATAAAGTGAAATTTTTATAAAAATTAATTTGTCTGTTGAACACAAAATGTTTATACTCAATTTTTTAAAATCAGTACAATAGAATTGGTTGGCAATACAAATTAAAATTTATTTAAAATTATATGAATAAATATAATTTTACCTTGGATAAATATAATTAAGGCTAGGTCATTTTTTCATTACTCTTCCACTTACGAAGCTAACATAAAATATGAATACCGGTAATTAATTTTTATTTTTTATAATATTTTCTAATATCATTATCTCCAATAAACGATGTATGATACACGAAAATCTAAATAATTCAAACTTATTATTTGATTATTAAATCTACAAACACTACAAGAAAGTTCCCATGAACACTTTAATATATTTTAATTAATATTAAAGGTCATAAATGTGATTATCTGTATGTGTGAAATGCGAGTATTAAGATAGGGAAATGGTAGTTGATACATCTGAACTTACGGGTGGAGCTCAGGCGAGGTTTCCCTCAATGATATTTAGGAGGTTAGGAAAGGTGAAAATGGGGCGAAGGGTCGTAAAAGAATGAATTTTAAGGTTCCTGTGTGTAAGCTCTTAAGTTCCCTTTGAAGGGAGGGCTAATCTAATCCCTTAAGTCCTCCCTTGCCGTATGTGGAGATTGAAACATGGATCCCTAATGTGGCTGTCCTTGGCCCTCATAATCCGTGATGCAAAGAAAATTCACTATTTACCTCTTTAACCTATATTGGCATTATACCTAGAAAAGATCCGTCCGTCCTTTAACCGTCCCCATCACCAATTAAGAACGAGTCCCGAAATATAAAATCAAGTCAAATGTCAAAATATAAACTATTTCCCTTTTATTAAATAGTAATTTTTTGCAGAAATTTTGCAAAAAAATAAAGAGATCAAGAGAATATCTCTTTTAAACAAACATGCAAAATATAGTTAAATGTTGATTACTTCTTAATTTTTTTGATTTTAGCGGAAATAATCCTTTTTAATTGTTTTTGGTGCTTTTTTATGTGCAAATAGCAAATCCCCTTTAAATATTAGGTTAGTTTAAGGCATTATACCTAAATAGAAATAAAATATAAATTAACAGCATCATTATTGCCCTTTCTATCCTTTTTTATCCTTATTTTGTATTAGATTTAGCGAGCTTTTTAGAAAAGAATAAAAAATGGGATGTGGTTCATCAACGTCCTTGGAAAGAATGAGGATTCCTCTGGAATTGTCGGTGTACTCGCCTCGTCTGAACTGGTCGGGTCTTGAAAGTCATTGGCCGTTTTTTTTCGGTGTAGAGGTTAAGTGGCGAAATAAGGGGATAAATGGAGGAGTCGTTTCAGTAGCTTTTTAAGGGTCTAATGGATTTCGTGTATCAAGCGAGTAGGGTCGAAAGAAGCAATAAGGGTGTGTAGTACCCTGTGATTTGTATTCGGGACTAGGAGAATATTCACGTAGTTCTCGAATTTGTGAAATAGTTACTTCAATTCTTTCTTTTTCTTCTCGAGTCATTGAGAAAAATAGCAATAAAGGGAGTTTATTTGGGAACTCTTGGAATTCAGGAGATTGTTCTTTTGAAGAATGAAGGGAAGCAGGGAGAAGTTAGAGTTCTTGTTGTGCGAAGAGATTCAGTAGATGATGTTTTGATTACAACGAATCGATCTCCAATTCTTGAAGATTATTATCCTTTCTCAATTTCTCAATTCCCCCACGAAACTCAGCAACTTAGTGCTCGAAATGGTATATAATATAGTATGTTTTGATTCTTCGTGAGCTTTCTTTTCTTCTTTTAGTTGTTTCTTCAATTTCTCATTCCCTTTGTTTGCAGGGAAATGGTTTGAATGGTTGTGCAAAAGGCTGTTAATTTCTGCATTGAATTGGAACCTGAGTCTTGTCATAATCTCTTGAAAGTTGAAAAGCCACGAGTCTTTTCTCCCATTAACTTGCAATATTCTTTCTTCAAATGCTTTAATTGTGTTAATGTCGTAAGGATAAAGATGATTTTTAATCTCTGGGCGGCAATTAGAGAGTACAATTTCAATGAAAATCTCTTCTGGAAAGTTATCGTCAAGTTGTAGGTAAAGTCTTTTCATTGTTGTGAAGTATTCCATGATTGATTCTTCAGGCTTTTGCATTCTTTTGTATTAAGTAGCCAATACTGTTGCCAATATTAAATATGGAACTTAAATCTTCACTTTTTCCTTTACTCGTCTCACCTTAATGGATTGATTCTTGTTGGCCATTCTGTTGGCTTCTGCGTTATTATAGCTCGTGATAGCAATGCCTATGATAGAGATATCTGCAGAAATAGCTCCAAATACCATTATCACAATCTCTCGTTTTGATCTTAATATTTTGGAAGTTGGTGAAAGAGAGTCTAAAGAGAGTGTTTCCGAATTGAGTCTTGAATCTCAAATTGAATATCCGTGTGTTTGAATTGAAATTAAAAATTAAGAATTCAGCCTCTGAAATTTGAATTCCTGAAGGAACGTTTTCTATTGAAATTGATTGGGAAGGTTGAAATGCGTTCAGAGCTGTCACTATCAAAACGGTGACTGACGAGGTGAGAGGGTATAGAGCAGATGTTGTTATGACAATTCTCTTTTGAGATTGGAAATAGTTGACCGTCTGATTGAGCTACCAGAGAAATGGAAAGTTTGTACAAACAAAGTTGAGCGGTAGAAAAGTGGAGAAGCTTTATAAATAGTTGTCGGTGTGGTCATTAAAGGAAAATTGAATCTCAATATCCATCCTTTCTTACCGTCCTTCTTACGGCTGCATTTAAACAAGTTGTTGTTTATGGGTATATGATATATGAATATTTGATGGGCGATGGTAGTCCTCTTTGTTTTAACGCTGTTTCTTTTCTGATTTTTCATATTTCCTTTGTGACAAAAGTCGTTAGGAAAAGAGTGGCTACTATTTTTTTAGAGCGTAGGGTTGGGTAACTCAGAAGCCCATATTTCTTCTTCGCTTTTATTTGATTTAATTTCGCCTTTGTGGACTTGTAAGAAAAGTGGAGGAGAAAATTGGCGAGTCGTAGGAAACTTTGGCGAATAATCTAAATGCTGTTTAAAGGAAGCGAAGTACAAAAAAGTGTTTACTTGTCTCCCATCTTGTAGGTGTCTACTTTCTGTCTACTGTCTTGTATGCCTAGTGTCTACTTGTCTCCCAATTTGGATGTCTACTTGTCTACCAGGTTGTAGGTTGGGATAGGAATTTACATATATTGGCTGTCTACTTTGTCTACTAGTTTACTAGCTTGGAGTTGCCTATAAAATCTGGTATCCGGTTAGGTAGGTCCTAACTCCTCTAGTCCAAACTTCTTCCTTCAATAGTTCCTCTAAATAAGTATAAATTGCTTTTAGCAAAGTTACTTCTTAAAATTTATTTTTTTTATAATAATTATTATTTGGGGAAGCATTCTATTAGTAAAAGTTCAATGAAAAAATTATGATTCAAAAGTTTAATTGTCTATAAGTAAGAGAGTAATTTTTTCTACAAAGGAACTAATATAATTAATATATCGCCTATTCATGTATAAATTTATATGATACAATATTTTGGATGAATAAAACATTCATAAATTCATTTATTCATTCACAATTCACAAAACAACTTAATAAACAGTATAGATTCTCATAAAATTTTATTTTTAGATTGGAAGTTTCAATGGAGTACAATTATTGCAGAAAATCATTTTAAATTAAAAGATCAAGAATTATTTCATCTCTATTGCCAATACTTACATATATTTGAACAAAACAATAATAGCTCTCCTCAGGTTCGCTATTATAAAGTTTTAGAAACTTTTGAAGAGCAATATCCTAAAAAAATTCAAAAAACAGTTTTGCTTATTTTACAAGCTTTACGTTGGAATTATTCTGCTGGAAAAATTATAGATTTGATGAACGGGTCAATAAGTAATGAAAACGTTATTTTCAATTGTCCATTGAATGATGAGTCTTTCATACCTAGAGAAGAGCTATTTAACCAAATTGAAAATTTCTTGATAGACGCTAATGCATCATATATTACAGCTTGTATCGGACTTGGAGGAACAGGAAAAACATTTTTAGTGAAACAATTTATAAAAACAAAAAAACTGGAATTTAACAGAATTGTTTGGTTCAATGCTCAAAACGAAAAAAAACTCAAAAAGGATTTCTGTAATTTTGCCGAAAAAGAAATGCGGCTGGTAGAATTAGAAAATGAAAAATTTGACATCTTTAAAGAAGTGAAAAGTTGGTTTAATCAACACGGAGGATGGCTGATTGTTTTTGATGGCGCGGATGAATTAGTCAATTTTACTAAATTCGGCGAATATTTACCAACACAAGGAGGCAAGATTATAATCACTTCAAGAAATCGAGAAATTTTCCCAAATGCTAATCAAATTGAAGTGAAAAGATACAATCTAGAAGAATTTAAAGCATTTTTCAAATTGAAAAAAGATCAGTATAAATTGATTGATGATTTTAACCAGAATTTTGCAGAGGAATTAGAATATCATCCTCTTGCAACCACTCAAGCTTTACAATACATGCATTTTACGCGTAACACAAGGGATGGCTTTATAGAATTGAAGAAAAAAAGAAAAATGTTATATGAAGAAATAGATTTAAATTCTGAAATGCCGCAATTCTTGGAATATTACTATAAAGTTTTAAAAAGTTTTCACAAAACAGTAAAATCATTATGCGAGTACAAAACAACTTTTGGGAAAAATCAGGATTTCATTCCTAAAAATGAAACAATAATCGATACATTGCTAATACTTGCTTTTATCTGGAATACAAATATTAACCATACATTGTTTAATCCTAATATACTTTATGCTATTGGACGATTTCACATTCTTGAATATAAGGATATTGGGCAAACTCGTGTTTTTTCAATCCCTTTATTATTTCAAGATTCCCTTTTATACCTATTTTCTAGAAAAGGAGATTTACTATATTTGAAATGGTAAATCCTTATACTCGAACAAACTATTCTAAATTATTCATAGAATTATCAACATTCTAAAAATTTTAGAATCTTATATATTAATAAAATCTTTATTAATATAGTCCTTTCTTATAACTAAAACTTAAAATTTATTATTTATTAAAGCAAATAAAAATATAATTTTTTCAATTTTCATTTTTAGGTTTTCAAAAGATAATATTGAAGACTCACTTAGAAAAGCAAAACGTTTAATTTATTCTAAGTATCCACTTGGCGAATTTTCCAAAAAATCATTGGCTCAAAAATATTTTTTGATTCCTCATCTTGCGATGTTGGAATTTCATCATCAAAAAGTTCCTTTTCCAATCAATTCGATAATAAAATTTAGAAAAGCTCCTTGTCTTTCAGATACTAAATACCAATTGAATAATTTAACAAGTTCAAATAAAATAAACTATGTTGAAAATAAACGCCCACATTCATATAATAAATCACCAATTCAAAAATTAAATCAACGAGAATTAGAGAAGCTTGAAATCGAAGTGGATAATCTGCTCAAAAAAATTGAAGGGGCCAACGATGCTTATTTTGGAATATTTTTATCTAACTGCAAATTATTTAGCTTCCATTATGGAACAAAATTTGGCTTGGATAATTTCAAGGTATTGACATATTTCTGGATTTATCACCCAACCAAAAATGTTCTTTTGCGTTTAGAAAACACTTTTAAATTATTCATTTAGGTTTTACTAAGTTACCCATAAATATTGACCTAACCTAAACCAATTAAACCAAAAGTATTTCTCAAGATGTTTTCTGTAGAAAAAAGACATTTTTGGTTTGGTGTAAAAATTTCACGTTAGTAACTTTTTGTTCTAACCATCCTAAATAATTTAATAAATTTTTATTAGTAATGACTATTAATTTTAAAAAATTAAATCAGGATAAATGCGCTCCAAATTTTGCATGGCATTATTGTTCTGATGGGAAAAAAGTGCCAAACGCTGTTATTTTTGGATTTGAAGAGAAGATAGAATTTTTCATTGGAAGAGTATACATTTCTAATGATATTAAAAACAGGAAGATCTTTTTAGAAAATTATAGAAGTTTGAAGAGAATGAAATTAAATGAAACAAACAAAAATGAAATTATTCCATTAATAGGGATAATTATTTTTTCTGAGGGGTGTTATTTTTCATTTGAGAATAAAAACTACTTATCTGAAAATTATGAAATTCTAGTATCAATACAATAAAATTAGAATACTGTTGGATACAATCTACCCGACACCCGACAAGGTCCATATAAATTCCTATTCTGGCTATAATTTTCCGTCCCATATGACATACAAACCACCCGACATTTTTTCTCGACACCGGGTTAGCGGTTTCTCGCCCAATTAAGAATGGGAAATCTCAAATTTCCCACCCGACACTTTTACCCGACGTACGATTTACTCGAGAATCGAACTCGACACCGGTTTTTAAAAATTCAAAATTCTCCACTTTATATTTTTAAATATTTGGTTTATAAAAATGCGGTGTGAAAGTTAATTAGATTTTAACTAGATAAATTAAACAAGAATAAAACTGTTTAACTAAACGAAGTGATTTTATTTTCATCAATATACTAATATTTTATAAATTTTTATAATTAGACAGAATTAGAAAATTTTCTAGTATAGTCACATATTTAAAATTAACAAACAAACAAAGAGCTTATCATTATTTATATCAATGTTAAACAATTAATTGATAATAACTTTTAGTGAAAATATATGAAAATATACACTATTTGTTAAATATGTACTGTAGCAGGACATAGGAAGTCCTTGCAGAATGTGCATAAAGTCGAGCTCGCAACAATCAGGAATGCTTCACATATTAGGTTAAGCATTTGACATTCACCTATTAGGTTAAGCATTTAACATTCACATATCTGGTTAAGGATTTAACATTCACATATCTGGTTAAGCATTTAACATTCACATATTATAATTAGGCATTTAACAATCAAATATTAGGGTAAACATTTAACATTCACATACTGGGTTAACATGTGACATTCACATATCAGGTCAATATCGCTTATTCGTATAATACTTAACATTTGCATATTTAGGTTAATATTTGATATTGACACAATTAGGTCATTACTTGAAATTCGCATATTAGGGTTGGTATTTAACATTTGAATATTTTAGGGATTCTCAGAATATCTCCTCGAGTATAAATAGACGTGTGGTTGAGTTTAAAAGACAGTGAGTAAAAGAGAGTAAAAATTGTCTTGTCTAGACAAACAATTAATTCTGTAATTAAGTCTGTTGCTTAAAGAAAGTAAATAAAAATCTTAAATATAAATTTACTCTTTGACTGTTTTTACTATACATACGAAGAATACACAGACCATAGAGTTCTGGCTACAATATATATATATTATATTTAAATAATCAATAAAAGTTATTACATATAAAAAAGAAGGCTTCAAAAAATAACATAAATTTTAACTCAATATTAATGAGCCTGAACAAAAATGAATCTTTAAGGTCATTAAAGAAAGCTTATGGATTTGAAGATTTAAATTCTGAATAGATTATTAGGATGTAACAACAAAACATAGCTCGAGGAATTGCTTGAAAAACACATTCAATTTGTTTAAACCATTTTTTTCATATGCCGTTTTCTCAGATTAACGATTAAGCGTTTTTCATCCAATCTGAAAATTTAATTAACATATTAAAAATAATTGATAATTCAACTAAATAATTATAATTGATATTGTTTTAAACATAAATATTTTATTTAATCGTATTTATAATTACGCTTTGTTAGCCACATCTCTTTTTTCTAATTCTTTATATATAATTTCCAGATCTTTTAATCGTTATGCTCTATAAATTATAAAGGTAAGACAGCCTTCAACTTGAACTTGAAATTTGAGTTTGATCAGATTGAAGGCCATTTAAGCATAAGAGTTAGAACTAACTCACCTTATTCACTTTATATAATTCTCTTTTGGATATAGGTATAGTATTAACTAATGGCCATACAAGAAATTCTAATAATACTTATTCAATAGAATTGAATTGCAATTTAATTTAAATGGCCGTGGCTTTTGTTGCTCTGCAGCACTACAAGAATTTTGTATTTTATAATTTCAGTTCATGAATTTTTATAACTTTTTAATGTTTAAAGGTATGTACTTTTATATTATAACTAAATAACGTAATATATATCGTAGGGTAATAACCTATATTGCTATTAAATTTAATTATTTTAAATCTAGGTTAGCAAAGTATTGTTAGAAATAGTTTAAAAGTTAATTAAAAAGGTTCTAAAAAGATAAAACTCGAAAAAAGTAAAAAGAAATTGTAATAAATTAGAATCGATTTTCCATCTCGCATACACAATCCGCGCATTACACGGCCATAAGCTCAAAATTGAGAAGTTCCCCTTCTAATTTGTGATGGGCCACTATGGAATTTATTAATTATAAAATTGACACTAATAAGTGTATGACTAGACGTTATTACAAGTTATGTTAAACTCCTGTTCTGGAGATCGGATGCTTCAATATGAGGTATATAAACTTAGAGAAATTCACCTTCTAGTCTGAATCTTACCCGTTTGGCCAATATGTTAATCATGCATTTTATAATGAAATTATAGACGTAAATCCAATTGAAAATATGATATTTCTATGGGTTATTCAATAACTTTTTATTTGACTTTATACTTTAAATTATTTTAAATTATTTTAAGTATAGAATGAAATTAAAATAATCTTTTAAATAATGAAATCATGACTTGTATTTAATTGAGCCTTGTATATATAATAGCCCTTGTGATCTACTCTATTTAATATGGAAACAGAATGAATTTATCAATCTTGGCAGATTCAAAATTTATATTCAAAAACAATCTTTTAATATAATTTTAACTTTATCCCCCCACCTAATTATCAATTATAAAAGTATACATACATTAATACCTTAATAATATATGTAGGTAGTAAGGAAAGCTCTAGTGGATATACAAAATCATTCGGAATGTGAAGATAAAGTTCAAATATTATTAAGACTATTATCAACTAATAATTTTGTTTATTATTTTAAAGGTGAGTAAATTATAATTAGTAGAACTTTCAAATAATTACATACTATATAATCTGGAGCCTCAGGAGAGGATGATGCCTTCCATGGAAGGACTCCCAAGCCAGGTCCCTCAGGGAGAACGGCATCCCTAGTTATTCATAAACGAGAAATGGAATTTTTTGAAATTGGAAGATTTTGAGGCCCGAAAATATTACTTGAC
>VJMY01001517.1:0-11634 GCA_009869795.1 Neelides sp. FZ-2019 | reverse complement strand
ATACAGATTATATTTAATATATTATACATCAATTTCTAATCTTGTTATATATAACATATTTGTAGCATGTATTTTCAATGTATAAAACCTTCTAACTGATTCTTTTATTTATATATCTACATATTACTTAATTTATAAATTAATTATCAACACTACAAGATTTGTACCTATTTTATTTAATAATAATATATGATTAATATATAAGTACGTATACAGAGTTATATATGTAGCTATTCATACATTGTGAACTAAATTCAATAAGTACTTACTATAATAGAATAGGTAACACATTTTGATTATATTTGTGAATTAGTTAATTTCGATGTAATTATTAGTCTAATTTATAACTAAAGTATTTACCATTCGTTGTAACTCAGCGACTCCTGTGTGCATGTTTATCTAATTAAAGTGCTACTAGTATTTAAATAGTTATTAAATAAGTAGAGTTTGAATATAATATTTACTAATTTTTACATATCTTGTACTTCTTACTTTATTTCGTATCGTACGCCTCTAGAATTAATGTTATTAAAAAGTTATGATAAGTATTACTGTTAATATATTTTTTATTCCTACCTTTAACTCTTGACTGAATTGTTTTCTTTGAATTCATTTTAACTAACTTCTCCTTCCTGCTCTTCTCGTATTAATTTTTAGAGTCAAATTCTTCGAGCTGTGCTAAACACAAAGATAATCAACACTGCTTACATTATATTGACCAATGTACCTTTCTTATTCATCAATCGCGTACTTACTTTAAGTGTCATGTATCATTGATGTACCCGTGTTTTGATAATGATTTTAATTGCGATAATGAAAAGTTTCCTATCTATTCAAAGTCCTGTTGGTGCTCCTCACTATTAATTTCACTAACTATGTTATACATATATATTTATGAGTCAATTCTAGATAAATTCTTTTTCAACTCTTAATATTAGTATATTTAACTATTTTAATCTAGAATACAAGAATGGTTCTGCTGATTTTAATACAGAATTATGAGGTTAATGATTAAAGATACAAATATTAATTTTATATAACATTCTTTGAAGTATTTAAGGAGTTGGTAGTTTAATTGTTTGGATAAATTGAAAATTAAAGAAAAAACTCGATAATGATAAGTTAGTGATAATTTATAAGTTAGATTTCTCGGTGATTATATGTATTTGTTATTTTTTAGTTTTATATTATTTAATATTTACCGACTATAAAATATTTATTAGGTATGTAATAAAGATTTAGTTTAGATATATTTTACTAAATTATTGTTTTCTTATGTTTTAGTTTAAAGTTTATTGATAATTTTTATCTTGGATAAATTTCGAATTTCCTTAATTATATACCTTGACTATTTAAACATTTAATAGTAATTTAAATGCATTTGAATGTATATAAAAGTATGCATCTTAATTTGTTCTAGAGACACATTTATTTCTTGTTTAACATTATTTCTTTTGAATAAATGTTCTTTCATCTATAATACAAAGTTTTCAACAATATATCTACATTGCATTCAAACAGCATAATTTTTAATTTATCATAATTTGCATTTCAAACACAATATTACATGCATTAATATCTAACGTTCATCAACATCAATATTTATTTTAATAGATTGCTATTTGTGTTTATAAAAGTGTGAATTAGGAGCTAGTTTTTTCATTTATCGTCATTTCATCATATTCTATTATTTGTTTTAAATATTGTTGCGATTTTAGCTTAGGATAATTATCTTCCATAGTCAATTTTTTTTATATAAAAATGTATCTCTCGAGATTTCCTTTTTTTGATTAAATAGTTTAAATATTATGATACCATACCAGACAAAATCAATAATAAATAACAAAGGTAATAAACGCTTTGATGTCTCATTCAAAGAGAGCAGCAAAATGCTTACTTTGAGTTTTCACTTTTCGAATTTTCAGTAAAATATTGCAATAATATAATTGCAATAATTGCAATAATGCAATAATGTTAAGAATAAAGCGACGTAAATATTTTACTTTTATAAGTTGTATTCAATTTGGTATTTGACTGATTTTAGTAAGAATACCATTCTTGAGTTTAATATAAGGGGTTTACAAAGTAAAAACTTGCATCTTTAATTTTCTTTTCAAAACATCGGATCGGAATTAAAGAATGAATTGCATGATATGGTGTTCAATAAAGAACTACGAAATAAGGCAAAAGTTATTAAATTTCTCTATTAAGTAACTTCCTTATCATAACTTACAACCTATATAACTTAATAAAATTAAACATCTTCAATCTTTATTTAATCAGATTGAACATGAGACAAATAGTAGCATGAGTATTGCTGTAAATTAAGAAACAAAAACCTTCCTTTTCTTCTTCGCCTCTTTCGATTTTTGGTTCCCTCCATGCATATGGGTTAATTGAGAAAGTTTGGCATTAATGCTTATGAAGGATAATATTAATTTAATATTTTTATACGTACCTATCTACGTATATATTTTATGAGTCTTTTTAAATAATTCCCATGAATTCAAATTTATTAATGTTGAGCAAATAAATAACCTAACTTAAAGTAGGTTAGTTTAATTAATAAATTCCTTGATTTTGTTTAGGTCAATTGTTTTTCTAGTATTTAAATGGAATGAAGTATAATTAATTATTTTCAACAATCCTAATTAATTTTGATTTCTGCTTTTGCTAGTTATATATACAATTTAATGTAACTATTTATTATGTAAACTCTACAAATTTAAAGTCTTGCATACCACCTGTGATGATAAATAACTCGAAGAGCAATAATACACCACATATAAATATAACCCCTGAACCCTTGATAATTTTTCATCTTTGAATGGGTCATTCATGATTCATGATTATTATGATACCTCTTATGTACCATTTTTGACTTTCAACCTTTCGAAGCAAAAACTTATCAGCATAGCCTGTTTGTAAAATCAGTTTGGGATATACGCCATGATTCGGAATGTTTAAAAGGCTTATAGGATAGTTTGGGTTTTTGAAAACATAAAAGTGTTTTTAGTGAATAATGTAAATAAGGATAAGTTTTGTAATTAGAAAGATTTCTTAATGAAATGAAAGTTTCTCCCTGGTCATATGTATTACTTTCAAGTTCCATAAGTCATGATTTAAGTGGAAGTCAATTCATTGGACACTATTTATTATGCACGAGCGTTTAAAATATGTGTGGAGTCGTTATGAGGGGAGGGAGTCGTGGAGGTTGAGTAAAATTTAAAATGACAAATGAAGAGGCCAGGGATTCATGTTCTCTTGGATTTTAATTGCGAGGAAGGAGAGGGTGAGTGAAGGGGGACAGAATGGCCTCGAGGGCATCAAAGTGCGGGAGGGTGAATGAGACCCTCGCCGCCCAATGGAGAGGAAAGTCCAGTTATGTAGCCTAGCTAGGGGTGCTTTCTTAGATCTTGTTAGACAACATCCAACATTAATCCTTTGCCCACCCAAAGAGTCTGTCATTCTCTGGTGGAAAACCTTACTATCACCTTCGAAGGAGAGGCGAGAAAGGAACCCTCGGCTCGACCCATCCCACCCTTAACATAAAAACGTTCTTATGGAGATTTACGAAGCTTCTCCGTCCATCTCACCCTCATCAACTGGCTATATAGAGCCACGGAGCTATTTGGAATAAGACTCCTGACTGTCCGCAGTCGGTCTTCTCCCACCTCTCCGCAAACCTCGTCGAGTGGATGAGGGAAACCACAGGTGTGGGCAATTAGCCCTCCTCCACCGTCCACTGCCAACACTTCCACCCGAGACTGGCTCCGAGGAAGTCTGCGAGGGTCGAAGGAGAAATATGGGCAGGGCGCCCTTGACCTCCTCGGAACCCAGTCGGGGTCAGGCAGAGCCGCAATTTCACTTTTCATTCCTTTCACCTCTCCCTAATTGAGCGAGTCGGATTGGAAATGCATTGTGATGGGGGATTGAGGAGGAGAGCTGAAGTTGAAGGATCATAACTCAAGACACTTTCCTCAAAATTGAGGGTGTGAAAATATTAATGATTTCCCCGCTTAGGACTTGTTTTGACTCCCTCGCCCTTTGATTCCCCTTATTAGAGGAGGAACCCAAGGGATGATGACCGATTAAATGCCTCATTTTGGTTGAAGGCGAAAAAGACCGCCCCGCCCATCTGGAGAGTCTTGAAAGGGAATTGAATCGGACTCGGCTCTGTGAGCCCGTTGTTGTGAAGGGGTTTCCTCCTAAACCTCCGCTTCCTTCCCCGAGCCAATTCCGGGAAACTTACGGGGATTTACTTTGACACATTCGAATTAGCCTCTCCTCTTCCGATTCCTGTTTCCTCAGTGGGGGAGACTTTTGTTTCACCACACGGGCGCACCCCCGACTCAAATAAGATAATATATTTCCCAAATTCTCTCGGATTATTTCTTAGCCTCAGACTTGTGCCTGTTTCTATCATGTTCCCTTGAGGCGGATCCCCCATTTCTCAAGTGGGCTCCGTGCTTCGCCACTGAGTCCCAGTTAATCTCCGTCCGCTCTTTTATTGCGGGTAGCGGGAGCTCGGGCTGCTCCGGCGGCCGGAATTAATTCGATTGGAGGAAAATGGAATGTCGATTAAGGTCTGGGTCGGAGCTAAATAAAAGCTCAAACCTCTCCGCAATCATGTGGAGTGGGGAGGGCGAGTGAGGACACGAGATATTGGTTTCGGCATAATATATGCAGCACATTTACAGAGAACTGGGCGGAAGCGTCAGCTGCAGCCAGGACTCAGTGGCGATCCTCCTCACGTCCATGATGAATGATGTCCTTCGATCTGGAAGGAGTGGATGAATCCTTTTTTCCGACGGCGGAGCGATCAGGGAAGAACCTGTCTGGAACAATCGGGCTTTTTGAAGAAGATACGGAAGAATTCCAAAAGCCTCGAGTCGTTCCTGGGAAGGTGATCAGGCCTCGGCTCCCATCCCAGCCGTCTCAGGGCATAAAATAGTGAGGAATGCCAGGAGAAGGTTTCGATCCCGATAGATAATCCACACTGGCAGCCGCTCCGGGGAACAAGAGATTTGGCCATATAGAGAGGGATTGATGGACATACACACGATTGTGAATGAGGGAAGCGGGTGATGAGAACGAGGCTTCCCTGCAACCTCTCATAGTCGCAGTGAGACGGGAGGGAAAAGAGATCGGGAAGCCGAGGAAAGACGAGGGCGAATGGGGAGTTCCACCATGCGGCGAGAAACCAATGGTGAGGGTTGAGCATGAACCTTCCTCGCCGTCCTAAGCCTCATCGCTCTCGCGGTGGACAAGGCACTCGTAGTCTCTTTTTAGACGACGTCCTCCACGGTCCTGCCACTCGTTCCACCTTGTTCTTCTCCTCCACGTCCCAGGTCGCCCTATGGCCCCCCCGCTCACCTCCCACCACATTCCCATGTGCTGAAGGAAAGTGTCTCCACAATGCGTGAAGACCCCGCCAAGACCCTCCTCGCATTGATTGCCATCGTCTCCATGCGGCTCGCCCATGCCAATTGGATGTAAGTACACACTCATATTTCTCATATCGGAACTGGCTGGCAGGGCTTTGATGGACGAGGGGACGCGCGGATATATCAATCGCTGAGCTTAACTCTGCTCATTAAAGCCCTTCTCTTTCGAGAGGGAAATCGGGAATTTGTTTCCAATGAGACTTGTAGCTTCTGACTGGGGACTTTGAGGCGGCCGACGTTCAACACGATCATGAAAGGAATCTGAGGCCCCTGTTCCAAATAATAAATTATAGGGTAGGATCTGTGAGCTCCTTAAGGTGATGCTCAAGGCACCGGTTCCTTGGGTTCTTTTATCGCTCCTAGCGTGTGAAGCGGCCCTCATAATTGTAGGAAAAGCACATCTGAGATCTCTGGAACCATAAGCTCGTATTCTCCATACCTTTTTTTCGTCTCAGCTCGCCTTTGAGGAGGACGAGATAAGGAGACCATTGAGAGTCCTTTTCTTCTCCTGACGAGCCTAATAGCCGTCAATAGGAAAATACCATCCATGCATTGAGAATTTGGTGGAACAACAATCGGGGCCGAGTCGGGGTTCCAGCCGTCGCTTCGCAATTTTGCCCATATCGAGAAGAAGGGATTCTGTTCCCCGATAAGGGAGCAGCCAACTGTGATCACCTAACCCTTCTTATCTCCGCCTCACTTCTCTCCGCTTAAGGACACAGAGGAATATTTTAAGATTTCAATTTCCCGGCGAATTCTATCCTAATCCTATTACTCCTCCTAGGTACCTGGGGATTTCGAACAACGGGCCCCGCGTTCCCGCCGATGAACCCGGAGACCTCAGTCAGCTCGCAGGCGATGCTCCCGACCTCGGCAGCGAAGCCGCAGCGCGCATCGTCTGCGGAAACCTACCTGGCCTCGTGGCCCAACAGGTAGAAGTGTGCCAGAACTTCCCTGACACCATCACCTCCGTCTCCGAGGGCGCCCGCCGTGGCATCAAAGAGTGCCAGTATCAATTCCGCAACGAGCGTTGGAACTGCTCGACTCTGGA
This sequence comes from Neelides sp. FZ-2019, assembly GCA_009869795.1. NCBI lineage: Eukaryota > Metazoa > Arthropoda > Collembola > Neelipleona > Neelidae > Neelides > Neelides sp. FZ-2019. Next base: position 5,136 of record VJMY01001517.1, on the reverse strand, counting down.
AGCCGACAACAGTGTCTTCGGCTACACGCTCCAACGAGGTAATTCATTACGGGGGGCCTCGGCCGCCTCTCATTGCCCTCACTTAAGTCGTTCGTCCAGTCTACTTTTTATTCGCGGCGTTATTAAGTGAAATGGGTCCTTGGCCCTGTTGAAGAGTGTGAGGGCACCAGTGAGGGGAGAAGTCCATGTAGAGGAGCCCAGGCTATTGAAAATCATTTAGGCGTAAGTTTATGAGGACCGACGGAGGAATTATCTTTGAAAGCATCTTCGTGAATGAAGATTGGCTTAGTTGAGCCCCATGAAAGGGTTGAGCATGAGATCCTCTTTGATGGCTCTTATATCATTCACGTTGCTCTCTTGATTCTCTTCCTGATTGAAATCAGGGACCCATTGTATGGAGCGGCGGAAACAAGTTAGGGGTCTCCTCCCGTCCCTCATCCACTCGAGTCCGTAGGGGCGAATTCCCGACGTGGCTGCTACCAAGCTACCTGCCACTCTGTGGATCTAATTACCCGGAGCTCCAGGCCGTCCATTAATTAAATATGGAAGCCTCCTCGGCCGCAGCTAATAACTTTGTGTGAACAAGCTCAAGAGCCAAATGAAAAGCCCTCTTCCAGATAAGCCCGCCTTGTACAGAATTTTTAACGACGCTCCGAGATGAATCAGAGAGCTTCCTCGGAGATGCTCTGGAGAGACAAAGAGGAGATCGGGCCGGAAATAACTTTTCCCATTCCATTATTCCAAGGTTTCTCTTCTGGACAGCCAAGTGGGTCTTCTTTAATCAGACAAACGGCGTATCAAGCCCCACCATCTTTCCCCTCTTCCTCTTTTCACAGGAATTTGTTTAAAGTTTCATTAAATTTTTGGTTTCTTCCTTCTCCTTATCATCCTCATCACCCCGTACCCGCCGGTTCTTGATTAGCATGAAAGTTTCATTCAGCGACTGGCCTTCACACGACGTCCTTATTTGCCAACAAGCCCCGAGAGTCACTTCCCCTTATCAAACATTAAAACGTGAGGGACATTACCTTCGGTGGAAATGAAAATTTATTTCTCTGCGCCTTCCAACCATCCTTCATTTACACCCGATGTGGAAGAGGAGTTCATGAAATTTAAAATCACACAAGATAAATCAAAAGACCCCTCAAAGTACAATCTTTAACTTTATTTCCCAACTGTGCAGAGTCAAACACACACTTTGTTTTATTTCCTCTCTTTCTTATCAATGGATGAGAGGAAGGGGAAGTCCAAATAATAATCCATCTTTTACAGTCAAAAGGGCTAATGGATATACATATACTTTGTTAAATAATGCGCCTATATGACATTGGTGTACCTAAAATAGATACCAAGAGGACAACATTAGGTATTAGACAACTATGTAGTACAGATGCTTATTATTATCACGTATAAGATTCAAACACCCACATATCATGTGTGAACAAGGTAAATGCACGGAATAAGAAATATCGCACGATTTCAAAACTAATATGAATAGTATTGTTTAAATATACAATAGAGTTGATAGGTGGTATATACTATTTAATTTACTCATTGATTTAATGTTGGTTTAACTCCTAACAATTACTTTGATTGTTATAATTTGGCAGAAAATTTGAATCATATTCTTATACCTTGCACGTTAATATTGAAGTTTTCATGGGATTAGACCTTCTCCGTTCATTCGGTTACTTTTTGAAAATTCTGTAAATAGGTATGTCAATATTTCAAAAAGGGAATATTACATTAAATCGTCAATATTTTTCAAGTTCTTTTAAATATAAAGGTAAAAGACAAGCTAAGCTATAATTCAACCAAATTGGATTTTACTTAAAAATCAAATTGATTTGAATAAAAATCGTAATTATAATGTGAATTACTATAAAAAGCTGTAATTCTTTTTCCACATTTCAAATTGAACATGACAATTATTACATGACAGCAAATTGTCGTCATGCTCTTAAGCCAGTTGAAGAGTCGAACAAAAAATCGGAATGGAGAAGGGTTATTTGAATCCAAAAGAATACCTATCTCAAAGCGAGTTGTCTAGGGCATGACTAAACCCAAGAATTTATGTAAAGCTCAGTATTTATAAAGGATCATGTGAACTATGATCTTCATACATTTATTATTTATGAATGCATGTACGGATGTTTGAATAATGTGCTTGGTATATAAACTTGGTGATATTGCGTATCATAAAACTTATTTATATTAATGGGACGCAAGTCAAATCTCTACCTGGATAAATTTTCTGGCAAATCATATCAAATGGCTGTTGATCCTCAGAACATAAACCAGAGATTGCAATATTTATTAATAGGTAATGGAGACTCAGGCTAAAAGGAACTTTTGTCATATCTACAATGGTTCGGTTTTCCCTTGAGGCTCTCTTTGTTCCTCCCTTTTTCCTTTATTACCTCTCTCTCTCTTTCTCCTCTTTATGTAGCATTTTTTCATTTTTTCTATTGAGCCATGAGAGTGGTCGAGTAATCAAATATCAAATATTAATGTTACAACGAGACCGTATCAATATATAGTTTAGTGATTGTGATTATACATATGGCGATAAATTGCGTTATTACCATTTATGAAAACACCATTTCATCTTATATGCTACGACAAACAATGAACATTTTCACCATATGTTATTTCCATTCACATTGTTCTCAATTGGAAAGATTTGAAGTCCATTTAGTTAGATATATGTATTGTATTGGATATATTCATGCACATAGGGAACTTCCGTGTACAATTATAATGTGCTAAATGTCTTCAAAACTTTTCTAAATTAATTTAGCACTCCCAAAAATAAAAAAAATTGCACCATGAATACATTACATAGTATTAATGCATTCAACTTCTAAAATCAAACGTAAATTCGCATTTTATATGGAATTTATTTGGAATTAATTTCTATTCACTACGTGATTTAGCGAGTTTGTTAATAAGTATAAATAATGCCATTTAATTTTGATCATATCAAAAAAGGAAAGGATATTTGGAAAAAGAGAAAAACGAAGATTAAAAAATAGTTGAATTCACTTAGGTGCAAGTACAAAAAAATCATTTAATTCAATCAGGATTTTACACATAGGTATCAATGTATCAATCTACTTGATTTCAATTTACAAGCTCTGAACGTATCTCTTTGAATTGATGGGTGTGGTTCGAGCGGCATTTCAACCTATTAGCTTAATTACACATAATTATTACTTGTGTTCGTAAATACAGGAATGTCTTATACAATCTCATTTTCACATTCATCTCCTCAGTTGTCTTTATTGTTGTGTGTTTATGTTTCCATATAAATATAATACTATTTATAAGATAGGTATTCATTAAGCCTCAATACTCACATTGCAATATATATGTAATATATATGAAGGTATATTTTTTGTTTGATATCTTTTTTTTGTTTGTTGTCTAGCTAGTCTTTGTATTTACAAAGACTAGTTAGTGATTATCTCTTTTGCAGTGAATAGTGTTTTTCTTCGAGCGATGATTAATAATTTCCACTAATTTGACAGCCAATTTATTCTTAAAGCTTGGGGTCAAACTAAACGTTGATCAGATTGATCAGGATATAAAAGATGAATAAACTGACAAATCTTTGCATGAGACTCAAGTACAGATACATTCTTTATTCAACATGAGTATTTTATTATTATCCTAAATGACCAAATTACTAAATAACTAATAAATTCATAACGCAGTATATGGATATAATGATACAAGTAGGAATGAATGATGAAGTTCGTTCAAATTAAACACTTGTTAATGTCAACTTAAAAACGCAATTGAGTTTATTTGTGTGCATGCTTAGCATTTCAAGATTTTCAATGCTGTCAAATTCATTTTAAGAGACTGACATTTATTTAATCTATGAGTACTTTACTATTTCATGACAAAATTAATTTATATTTATGACTTGTTCATTCTTCTTCTTTAAACAAAAGTAGCTTTGTGAATGTAAACGACTCTTTCTCCATTGTCATTTGAAATTAAACATATCGATTTGTTAACAAACAATAAAGTTTTATACCTAGATTAAATAATTTCTTTGATTAGAAAATTTTATCAATAATTAGTTCGTTTTAATTTCGTATTTAAGCAGTTTCACACATCTAGAGATATTAGAATTATAATACCTAGGTAAGTACAATAAAAATGTGGAGAGATGAAAACATTTGTGACAAGTCGTAGATTTGAATCTCAGCAGTGGATTTGGTCATATTTCAAGTACCCGAATTTGTAATGTAAATATTATAATCTCAAAGTTTACAATATGGTTGAGCGCAGGAAATCGAATGCTAATGCATGAGAGAATACTCAATTAAAGTAAGGGTAATTCAAACAGGGTTTGAAATGTTTTGGATCCTCTCGTCGTCTGGTCCTTTGATGGAACCGAGGCGAATGATGCAAATTTTATAATTTCATCGGTTAAAGTATATCTGAATTATATGGGTCTATAGGATGAGGATTATTGGGCTGGGTGAGGCGTTCTCATTTAAGTGTAGGGCTAAAGTCTCTCGATGCGAGTCCAGATGTGGGAGATGGCGGCTCTCAATTCAAAAGGACGGAGGGTTGAACATAGGACGCAGTTGAAAGGGACGCCCCTATCATCCTCTCAAATGAGGGACATCGGCTTTGAAATTTGAAATTAAAATTATGGAATTTAGGAAGCAATAAGAAGTCTCCGATGGAGTTGCCATGTGTGTGGCTGTGTGTCGAACCTCGCTCAGCGGCGGCGGAGCGGAGGACGGGAGATCCCGGTGGTCTTAGGGTCTTAGCTCCACTCCCTCACGCCAATGGTTTTAGCATCCCTCTCTCTTGCCAGGCTTTCATCTTCCCTCAAATGGTTCGAAGGAGAGGGGAACAAGCCGACTGCTGAAGAGATTTGCTACGGCTGGAAAGAATTCGATTAGTTACAGCCAGATGAGATAGCTTTTAGAATATTATTCCTTCTTTTCCCAACTTTCGCATTCGGAATTTCTTTCGGAACAAAGAAAAACGAGTCCCATTTTTTCGACTGACCCAAAAGTCCACCTTTCGCCTCTGCTCCACGCTGAATAAATCCTTCTCGAGTCTCGGCTCCATGTATTATTAATCCTTTGTTGGTGATGGGACTGATGG
>VJMY01001516.1:0-11647 GCA_009869795.1 Neelides sp. FZ-2019 | reverse complement strand
AATTTGAAATTCAAATTTAAAATAAAGGATCCAGATATTAAGGTGCAATGCCGAGGAAAAAATTATCTAAATCTTTCAACCTATTTATGTGCGGATTTTGAAGTTAGAAATAAATTACAAAATAACATTAGTGAAAATAATGAATTAAAACATAGTATTTATTCATTTAAAGAAATAATGCTAAGAAATAAGATTATACCCTATCCAGCTTATTTGAACAATCAGATAATTTCTTTTATTGTATTTATTAATAAAAATTCAATTAATTTGTCAATTTTATTTAAGCCATTTGACAATGCAACATGGTTATTTATAGTTCTTATGGCTTGTTTGTCATTTTTAATTTATATGAAAGTTTTCTCTTATAATACGGATAAAATTAAATTAATCGGGTTTATTTATGGAGTTATTTTAGAACAAAGCCAAATTTTAAAATTAAAAAAATCTCAAATTAGTATTTTTTATTTTTTGTCTTTATGGCTTTTTATAAATTTGATTATATCTAATGCTTTTAAAAGCAAACTTTATTCTTTTATTTCCAAGCAAGTCAGACCTAAAATTCCTGACACATTTGAATCATTATCGAATGCTGGCATAACCAAATATGTCGCTATTTCTAATAATTATGACTTTGTAGTTAGGTCATTACGTATTTTTGACACTCCACCTTATGAAGGTGTTAAATTTACATTTGATGATGAATCAAAAGAGTATATTAAACGATTAAATAAACGTGCAGTTTCAGTCACTGTTTCTAATAGCAAATTAAGAAAATTCGGATTTCGAGATGTAATTGAAGAAATCACTTTTTTTGTTTTTAATGCTAGAAACAGAGAGATTGTTGCACAAATATATGGCCACGGAAAGCTTGATGATGATTTTGCTATAATCGATTTCGACGACCAATTGACTAACTTTGAATCTGTTTTCAATTTATTCTCAGACAAAATATTTATACAGAGAATGAAAAGTTCTAAATTTGGAATTCGATTTGGATTAAACTTGGATTCAACTAGTAGAATTATACATTTTGCATTTGAGTCAATTTTGTATAATCTAATTGAATATGGGTTAACAAATTATTGGGATAAAAATATCAAAGATTTAAAACACTATTATGCTAGAATTAAGTATTTTAATTTAATAAAAAGAAAACTTAAGGAAAGCGCTAACATTTCTCATCGTGCAATTCCACACAAATTTAATTTTGCAAACAATTCAATTTACGACGGAAATGACATTATTTATGGTCCAAGAAAACAACAACTAAAATATATTTTATCTTATTTTATTGTTTATTTATTCATGATTATTAGTTCAATTGTTCTTGTTGTAATTGAGCTGCTACAGAGAATTTTATAAAGTTTGAGCATTAAAATCGACTAGAATTGACGCAAAAATATCTAGCTTAATTAATATTAATTTAAAATTATATTTATGTACAGGGTGATCGGTAATTTACTGCGTTTTTTAAATCAATTATATTTTTTTAAATTTCCAACCAATTTTTATTTTAATTTACAGCGTTATTTAAATATAATTCAATATAACTTTAAAATATTCAACTATAAAAATCTTTAAATATGATTGCTTGATGGGAAAAATGTTAAATTTCTATATAGCAAACTATAAGCTGAAATGGTTAAACCATTAATAAACGACAGACTTTTCTCTGAGAAAGCGAGATTTTCTCTTTTCTTATTAAATTTATTTTTTCAATTTAAATATGGAAAGTCGACGACGTCTAGTTAAAGAGGAGAATTTATGTAATTGAAAAGTTTGCTCGAGTTAAAAACGCTGTAGAAGTTGTTCGACGGTGGCCTTTTGATATATTGGCTCCAAGTTGCAATACAATTAGGAATTTAGTAAGGAAATTTAAAGAGACAGGAAACATTTTGGATAAAACGCACACTGGAAGACAAAGAACAATTCGAACAGAAGAAAATCTTGAAATCTTAAGAAGTAGAGTTGAAGCACGACCAATCGAACCGACCTCAACCAGAAGACTTTCATTGGAACTCGGAATTGCCAGAACCTCTCTTATGCAGATGATGAAAGATTTGTCATTTAAGCCTTTTCGAGCGACTTATGTTCAAGAATTGAAGGAAGGAGATAATGAAAAGAGAATTGAGTTTGCCGAAAGATTTTTAATCAATGGTTAATGTTTTCAACTGTAGTTTTCAACCGTAGTTTTCTAAAACGGATAATTTGATGCGATGAGGCTTGCTTTTGTTTAAACGGAACCATTAACCGTTACAATGAGGTAAGGTTTCTCGCTTAGCTACCCGCTCTCTTCCCACCCTCCTCTCTCCTCACCCACCTCTCTTCCTACTCGCCTCTCTCCCACCCTCCTCTCTCCCCACCCGTCTCAAATATATTCTAATTTACTTTATAAACTTATACATATTAAAAGCATCTTTATGGTTTTTATGATAAATATAATTTTTTATTATTTTGGATATTTATTTAAATACGATTAAAAAATCAAGCATGTCTTATAGTAAAAAAAACGCATAAATCGCCAAATTTCTATTGACACCTTTAACTGTCTGGTCTCTGGTAGCTCGGGTGTGGCGACTACCAGAAAGCCGACGTTTCTGGTATATTTTCAAGGTGTCGCGTTTCATTGTCGGGTGTCAGGTTTCTGGTAGTCACACATTTATGCCGAAGTGTGGGAATAAGATTGAATAGTGAATAAGTACAAGGAGGAATTTGTTCGAAAACTTTTTATTTCGATTCAAAATACGAATTGACTAAAACTACATTTCTTGAGATTTCTCAGATACATATTTAATATATATATTTAGTTTTGTATTTATTGATAATAAATATTGCAATAATTTATATTAAGTTGAGTTTGATAGTAATATAAAGTATTTAAGCATTTTTAGATAATATTTAATAGGACAACTTTTGCATTCACAATCTTATTAAGAAAATTCACATTTTGTTTGATATCATTTAGAAAGTCTTTTTGTTAATTGAAGCATTTCATAGCATAGTAAAATCATAATTGTTGTAATTCAATTAAATGACTAATTTAAATGAGAATAAGTAATTAATAAATCAAATAAGTTTAACATTGTTAAATATATTTAAGTCGTTGAACTGGCGTTAAAGTTTTTTAAGTTCACTATTTGATCAAATACTAAAAAAATATGGGAAAATCACTGGAAATATTCAACATCTTATATTGGCCCACGTGATGTGAAATCACACGTGATTTCTAATCATAATTAAGTCATATGATTAATTTATAATTATTTAATGAGAATATCAATTTAAGTAGTTTTGTGTAAGTTGAGTCAAAGTTGGATTTAAAGTTCAATTTTCAAAGTTCGGTTTTTAAAGGCTCAATTTTTAACTAATTTAATGTTAAGTAGAAATTTAAGTAAAGCTGAATGAAAATGAATATCAAGGGGCAAAAGAGTTAAGAGAATTAAATCTGCATTTATCTACATAAGGCAAATTTAATATTTTTACAAGTGCATAGAAGGAAAGTTCATTCTTAAAGAATATCAGAAAGAAAAGAATATATATCAGAGACTTTTGTACATTGACAATTGTATATAAATAATGAAAGAATTGTACAAATTGGATTTTGAAAAGGAAAGTAAAAGTTGCGATGAAAGACAGCTGAATTGAGAGGAGGAATTTTGATTTTTACAGTTATGAAGGAATTTTTCACTTGGGTTGTTTGGGAACCAAGTAGATTTCCCGGATCAACGTGGAAGTGATGAACGGAACTTGCTTCTTCTGATTCATGTGGGGTTGAGACGGAGTGTTCGACTCAAAATTCAAGGCAACCTGGAAATAATTTAATTAACAGGTTAATTAACTTGTCAACAATTTGTATAGCATTATTAACATTTAGTCCTTTTAATCAAAGCTTGAATTAACCCTTAAATGATTTCTGGTAAAGTAAATTATCAAATGAATTAAATTGATCAAATCGTTTTGTTTTGTTTTACCAAACGAGCCATAATGGTCATCATAGACAAGAGATCTCTTGTTTTTCCATGAATGTTCAAGACTTGACACAGTGCTTGAATGAACCAAGATCCATTCGTCGTGTTGCGCCAAGAGTAAAATCCTGAACAAATCATGAAATCAATTACTCTTTATTAGCTAATTAATATATTAATTATAATTACCAGTTAAATAAACTAATCAATAGATAATTAAAATAAAAAAATTTGACCAAAATGTGCTATTATTCTGACCTGGCACAGTGCTGTAGCAAATCAAGAAATCCGCATGGTTTGGGACTTTGTAGGACTGCGGACTTGAGTCAACTTGCGTTTGACTCACGCGGACCAACTTCGTCCCTTCGTCAAGTTGGTTACCTTGGCAAGCCTAAGAAATATAAGACAAAAAGATATTAAAAATGATAATTCAAAGTGTAAAGCTGCAGGGAAATAATAACTAGCTAACTTGTAACTAAATTGTAGATGACTAACTGAAATAGTAATTTAATAAAAGAATTAAATAGTTTAAGACGGTAAGATACCTGAATGAAGAAAATCTTGGGTTTTCCAGCCAAAGTTGGGCATTTGTCAGCCGTGAAGGATTGCCAAAGAAGATCCGGTTTATATGAGAAATCATTCGCGTACATTAGCTGAGCATCGCCATGCGAAAGAACGCAGATGAGAAGACAATCAGAGTCTTTGTGATCTTCCTTGGCCACTAAACATAATAACCATAGAAATTAATGAAATTATTATTAAATTCTAATTCAGTGTTTTGAGCTTAAAAAGTAATTTGAAATAAGTTGATTAGTAAATTAAAAGCATTTTGTTAATTATTTTTACGTTTTTCAATTTCTCTTGCCACTTCGTAATATTTCAAGTCATCAAAGGCGTCAACTTGGAAGCTAAGCGCCGACAGTGTTTTGACCAAGTTGCTCCGATCACGTTCCGTCCCATGACGACGAGACAAGTCAAGGCTCGAATGGAAGTTCTGAAATCATTACATTCAACTTTTATTAATTAAGAAGTTAACTACAAAATTAGTATCATTATAAAGAATTAATTAATTAGTTTGCAACAATTGTTAAATGAATTGCAATTAACCTCATGGTTGAAGATGAGAGCTCTTCCTCTTTTCTTGTGATTCATGTTGTAAACTTCCGAGTCTTTGGCCACAGGCATCATGGCTTTATTCGAACCGCCGAGACCCCTAAGCGAACAATGCCAAAGACAACTCAGTATAAATAATAAACCAAACATGGCACTTGATCTCAATTAAAAGCTTACTCAATTAACCACTTTAACACTCAAATAAGTACTTAAACATTCAATTAACCACTTATACACTCAATTAAGTAATTAAACAAACAAATCATCAATTAATAATTAAAATGATGATAAAACAAAAGCTCAAATCCAGATGGAATTTGAAAATATCTTTTTAATATAAAATGAAAGAATGAAATTTCAGTTAAACTTTGACTGTTAAAGTGAGAATTGAAAATGAGGAAAACCCAAGTTAGAATTTGGTTAAAATGAGGATTAAAAGCAAATAAAGTCAATCGGTGTTTGTTTTATGTTCGGAATTTATGTGTCAGGATTTTTGTGATCAAATTGAGTGTTTTTGGTGCTTTACCTTCAGAGAAACGAATTTGACCTTTTTTACAACCTAAAAGCGAAGGCCTTCGGAAAACTACGATTTTAAAACTAAATGTTTTAAACTTTTACTTTTATTTTAGTTTTACTCAGTTTTACACCAATGAAGGTTAATGAGGCGTTAAATGAACTTGCACTTTTAACCAGAACAATTATAACTTTAAATCTATTAATGATGCAAAAGGTAAAAGCCGTGTAAATCTGTCAGACTTTTCTGTTCATTGTAAATCAGATGATCGTTCCACTCCTGACCTTCAATGCGAAGGAGCAGACAATTAGCAGAGAGATTCATACAAGTTTCCTTGCTTTAATCCCCGTCTGTGCAAATCTTCACATTTGCACATGTGAATCATCAATAACTGAAACACACACCATATAACCAAGAATCACGATGGCAACTGCATGGACATGGACATTATGCTTGTTCCAAGAGCCCGCATATGATCATACATTATCCTTAAAGGGACAATATAGGAATAATCATACGTTGCTATAGTTGATATAAGCAAAATATCAACTATACTCTAAATGATCTTCCTTGTGTCTCCATGGGAACTCCATAGGAACTTCATAAAGAACAAATGAGGGGTTTTTAGTAATTTAGATGCGGATTAGAGAAGGAAAAGTAAAAATGTAAATATTCCTTATCTTTCAGCTCCTGCCTGCTTCCAAGTCTTTTTTCAACAACTTTTATCTACAAATGTGTGTTTGGCTGTCTAATGCATAATGTTACGTCTAACGATGAGTTTTAATGCGTGGTGGAGTCGGAAAGGAAACCTTGTTGACATTATGACTCACTTGGTCAACTTAACAACGGATTTTGAGTTTTAAGTTTTATTTACAAATCAACCCAAATGACCAACTGATATTTGACGAAGGATAATTTAAGGAGAAACAATTAATTTGAGCCTTTAAATAAATAACACAGTTAAATAACTGTCCTTATATTCAACAATTTATTTTTAATGATTTTAAGTTTAATTGAGTTTAATTTGACTAACTGTGATATATTTAGGATTAATGAATCTTTGCTTAAATTCAGAAATTCAATTAATTTAAATTTAAACTTAAAGTCTAGATGAAACTGTGATTGCCAATTGGGGTTTAAAAAGTGAATAAGATTTTGTTTACCAGAATCCTCGCGAGTCTCCTTGGTCGATCGCCTTCTTCTCGTCCTCGTCGTCGTCGATCGGCGTGAGCGGTTGGATTTGAAACACAGTGGGGTCTTGTTGGACTCCGCCGTTGGAGCCGTTGGAGCCAAAAACGCTCCCGACCAAATTCATCGTCTCCATCTCCGTCACGCTTTGTTGGTACATGGACAAATTCACGTTCACCGTGTTCTCGTCACCACAGTCCATTGGCTACAATTAATAAGTCAATTTAATTAGTTAGTTAATAGACAATTAATAAATTAATAGACAATCAATGAAAAGACCTTCATTGACAACGCTTCTTTTGTTGATGATTTTATGAACTAAAATGTCCGTTCGTTAATCCTGTGGCTCTTTATGATACTCAATTAAAATAATGAGTTGGCAATTGATTAGTTTAACTAATAAATAAATCAAGTTAATCAGTTTAAACAACTTACATGAAATATAATTGAAGAAAGTGAAACAATGAGTAAAATTGAGATTTGGAGCTAATTGAGCTTTGAATTAATTCGTTGGTTGTAGAGGAGATCCGATCATCTGACGAGATCCGAGTTTGTGATGTCCGAGGAGGAACGTGAAGGAGGCAATGAAGAGTTGAACGACTCAGCGAGGAATCAAATAAAAAAAGAGGAGCGTGTGGGGAGTGACGTACAATTCGCAGAAGATCTTTAAACTTGAGTCGTGTTGAGTCACAACTTCGCCAATTCTGCAAAGCAAAACTCCTCAAACCCGCAAAAAAGGAAATTGTATACAAGGAATTTAACCAGGATTCAGGGATTTGGCCGAATTGTCTCAGGTAGCCCAATTTGTGAATCCCACACGTTCACTTTCAGTCACATTTACCAAATTATTTAATTACCTTTCTTACATAAATTTTTATTTTGGATTCAGATTCAACTTGAAGTTTTTACCTATGATAAATTTTACTTCTTGCAATAAGTTTTTCCACTTTTATTACAATGATTAAAAATGGATGAAATTTCGTTAGCCAGCAACCACCATGGTGCCACACCAGGTGCACCATGGTAAAAATAATGAAATGCGCAATCCCAGCCTAACAATTAATATTTATAATTATAATTAATAAAATTAAAAATTCTTTTTTAATGTATAATCGTAATTTAAATATTTATTTATTATACAAATTTATATATCTGTATATCGGAAATCTGTATATTTTAGTGGGATATTAATTTTTTGAATAATTTTAAATTATGCTGTCTTTGAATTTAGCGCTGCCTGTTCCATTTCAACATTTTTTAAAAAGTGAGATAGCCAAAATAGTTGCTAACTGTCATAGTTAATTGTAAGTTGAGATATATGTTTAAATGTTGATTTAATTTATGTGCAATTTTGCAATTCACAAAATTTAAAATTGTCTTGTTCTATTTCTTAAAATTTGGCTATTTTTAATAAATGATTTTGTGATTCTACTCTACTCTCCTTTGTGATTCTACTCTATAAAATTTTATTAATAACTTATTAATAATAAGATTCTCTTAAATGTTTATATAGAGCTCAAATAAAAAAATCAAAATTGAAGATATCAAAATAAAAGTGGAAATTAAAATGACTGGATAAATTTTTCTAATAATTAAAGCTTGAGGTTTATAAATCCTTTTAACTTTTTCTATGCTTCTGTAAGCATTTATTTTATCAAAGTTTTCTCTATTCCATTTCTTCATCTTTAGATGATTTTCTTCTTCTTTGGCAGGAATTGGCAAATATATTAAAAATCCTTCTTTCCACATCCTCATTATTCCAGATTCGAACAGAGCCCTATAAGAAAATGCTAATTGATCATTAAAACGTGTTTTAGAGTTGATAAGAAAATAGGAACGATCAAGATATTTGTTCTCATATGACTCTTGGGGAATAATGTGAAATCTGTCTAGGAAATTATATTTCACAATGATTTCGTATTTATAAACATAAGGAATTTTATCAACAATAAAAAAATTTGGTGGAATATTAAAAAATCCCAAACTTGTATGAAACTTTGAATTATCTACCAAACTATTTATAAAATCACTTTCTTCGGTAAAATATATATTGTGAATTGATTTTTCCAACTTTTTTCCAATTAATGCAGTTTTTTGACTTGTATTTAAAATGTAAAGAAAAGTCAATTTTGAGCCTTCGTAAAAATATTTGAGATTAATATGGGAAATGTTTTTTTTATTTTGTTTTAAGGTCAAATAATTGTTGTACTCATCTACTTTTCCAACTCCGATAAATGATGATTCAGAAAGTATAAAGGATTTAAAATTTCCCATTTGCAAATTTGACAGCTCTTCAAAGGATTGTGGCGTTGTTGGTGGGAGTTCAAATGCAATTAAAAAAACCAATACGCTTTTATATGCCGAACTTAAAACAAATCCAGTTAAAATTAAAACACAAGTGAAAAAGATATATTTAAATCCATTTGAAGGTATTTTATCAATTGTGGAGTGTCCTTGTTCAAGGACAATTTGAAAGAGTGCCAGAAAAAATTTTTTTAATTTCTTGCGTTTATTGCATTCAGTGTTTGTGTCAAACTTCAAAACCAAAAGTATTTTTGAAAATAAAAGAATTAAAATGGTAAAACATATAAAAAAGCACCAAAAAGAAAGATCAAATGGGGCAAAAAAAATCATATAATTAATGATTGAATTTTTATCGATAAAGTTTGTAAAAGTGAATTGGACAGTTTCGCCAAAATAAAAATATAAAGGAGGAAACGTATTAAAAAGACTTGGAATTGGATTGTTCATATGAATAACATTAAGTACGGTTTTTTCTAGCAAATTTAATTGAATTAATTTAATAATTGACTGATTGTGTCTGCTGTCCATTTTTTCAATTGAATAATTGAAATATCGAGCAGAAGTGAGTAATAAACAATCGTATTGGTCAATTGAAAACGGGCTATGGAAAATCATTCTGCATTGACATTCGTTTGGGAAATTTTTCGGATCGCACAGATCATTTTTATTTTTTTTAACAAATCTTTTATTAACAATAATTGCACCTTCAAAATCTTTATTTTCTATTATCTTTCTTTTAAAAAATTGATGAACCGCTGATTGAGATATCTTTTCAAATTTTGGTAAAGAAATGGAAATTAAATTTTGAAAAAAATTTCTAATTACATTTGCCATATAAATATTAATTAAATTTTTACTGAATTGTTTTAGAATTTTTAAATTAGAGGGAATTTCTTCATTTAGTGAAACGGCATAAAAAATAAAATTATCTGCTGGATAAAATAAACTATTTAATTCATAGGTTCTACCTGAACTTGATCTTTGATAATATTGATGATCAAAAATATTTAAATGTAGCGATCTGCTTAAATCGGTAATATTTGCTTGAATTGCCAAAATAAAAAAATCAAATTTTAAAATAGAAAATCTTTCATTTAAAGAAATTATTTCATATTGAAGATTAATAAATTTTTGGAAATTTTTAATTTTGAAACCGCTAATGCCAAAAGCTGCAAAGCAATTCTTTTGATATTTTTTAAAAATGGTGAATGATTTAAGTAATTCATAATAATATCCATCTTCTCTATCTTCAGAATTGTATTTTCGATTTTTATGATCAAATTGAATTATTACAACTGAATTTAAATAACGCGCGTAATAATCAACATAAGTTTCGTATAATTTATTATCTTTAATGCGTCGAAATTGAAATATACAAATTTCACAATAACGTATTTCTTTAAAGTAAGGTGAAGAGTTTGTATAAACTTCATTTTTAAATTGTTTTATTAATTGAATTGACTTTGCTAAGATGAATAATACTAACAAACTTATATATTTATTAAATATATTTATTATTAAATAGCTCATTTTAATTGTTAATATTTTCAAAAAGATTAAAAATTGATTAAAGCAGTGAATTGTTTATGGAATATTTTAAATTTGCCTTATGAAATATTTATATTGAGTCAACAATATTTTACAGAATGCAAGGTTTTTATTTGTGATTTAAAAACTTAAAATTACTTAATAATTTGTGTAATGAAAAAATAAATAAGACTAATCTTTAATGACACCCCAACAGAAACGTTTTATACCTCAAAATTACTTACTCAACTTCAAGCATATTATTTTACCTCAACACTATTAATCCACCTCAACTAATACTTAAAATTCCTGAATTATATTCATATACCTCGATGATATTAAACCACCTCAAGCTTTTTACCTCATTGTTTTCCTCACCTTTTAAAAATAACTTTACATTTCAATTTAATATACTCATAAATAAATATTTAATTTGTTCAATTCAAGGTCGTTTATTTTAAAAATAACAAGAAATTTTAAGAAATTAATTGTTTAAGTTTTTAAAACTACGCAAATATTAATTTGGACCCTCCTCATTGTTCACATAGCCTTCAGCCAATTGACGTTTCCAGCTTCATAGGGAAAAATTCTGTCAAGAAAAATCATTTAATTGTAACATGTTTTAAATCTTGTTAAAGTCAAATAAGAATTCTCTATTGAGAAAAATCATTCAATTGTAACATTTTTTAAATCTTTATTTTTAATATATATATTTTTTTAATAGCAAAAATATCTCAAATTAACTTAAAGTAACTTTTAAAAAAATACTTGAAGTGTTTTAATATTCTTGAGGCACCTTAATATAATTGAGGCGAATTAATAGTCAGGAGATTTTTAATTTGATTTGATGTGGTTGTTGTCTTTGAGGCAAAGGAAGTTTCACTTGAGATGGTTTAATTATTTTTTGAGGTTTTGTTAGTTTTTGTTGATTGGGATTAAATGGAAGCCAATAAATAATGACTAACAAGGGAACGACAGAAAGTGAGCCCCTCGGATAGAGAACTAAGCCATTTAATAATTAAAAACAAGTCTAAAA
>VJMY01001515.1:0-11653 GCA_009869795.1 Neelides sp. FZ-2019 | reverse complement strand
AGGAAGGGTAAAGAAGAACTTTTGAATAGCATTTGAGTATATTAAAAATCTATTTTAATCATACAAATATAATTTATCATATTATTTATATATATACACATATATACATATATATATATGAAATTCATAATCAATACTTATGTTTACAATTTATTTATTTAAGCTTTTGAGCTGAGAATGAAATGAATAACGATTAAACTTATAATTTAAAAGCTTTTGAAAATTCAATTGAAAAATTCATTTTTGGAATAAAATATTTTGAGTTGTCAAATCAAATATTGTTTTTGCAATAGAATAAACTTATATACTTTTATTTACATTTATAAGTAATAAAAGTATACTTTCCGAAATCCAGAAGTGGACTTGAAAACCAGCGTTTATTCAAATTAAAAATTTTATATCATGATTTTATATATTATCTTGTAAAATATAAATTTGAATAAAACCAAACTATTACAATTACATTTCATTAAATATATTATAAGTGATATTAAGATCAGAACGAACATTTTTTATTTGCACAATGATCAATTTTCTATCGTTATTTCTAATTGCCTAATTGTAATATTTTGTCAATATGTCTCTTTAAAAAGTACCCTACATGTGTATCTAATTGTAAGTTCCTATAAAATATCAATATCTTATTTTGTACAAAACAAATTATATGTAAGTATTAAAATATCGAATAGATATTATGTTGTTAAACAATTTAATATAAAATGTAGGTAAAATGAATGAAGATATTAATAAGTTAAATTCACATTTCTCTCGAGGTTACTAAATAAAAATTAAATTCAGATTTTTTGGAGGCTAAATGATTTCAATATCCAAATATTAAAGCAAATGTATGCTCAACAACAATTTTCATAATGGAAAAATTGTTCGACTTGTTTTAAAATAATCTGCCACTTTCACTTAAAGATACGGAGATGATAGAATAAACTTTTTTCTTCCATGCTCGTATAACTAGTCGTCAAAACTAGGAAAAACTCTCGAAGAATAAAATATTCTTCAACATTCATATAAAAATAGCGATTAAACGAGTTCATTTTATTGTGGACAAATTGAAATGTGAGAAATAAACTTTGAATTAAATAGGCGATATATGTAACGATAAATGATAATAATATAACTTTTAATCCATTAAATCGCATCATCTTTAAATCATCCTCAGTAAAGAAAACTTAATTAAATTATTAATTTCATTAAATGCCGAGTTTAAAAATCAATGAAATGTAACTTATTAATAAATAAATAATTTTTATCCTTTTTGCCTCTATTAAACAAACTAGATTTTATTCCATTTGACTATTTAAACAATTATATAATAGATTATATATATATATATTAATATTAATATTGGCACTACTATAGTAAATAAAAATACTTTAAGGCTTAACGATTAAAATTTAAATTGGAGAAATCAGATTTTAGCTTTTGTATTTTGGTGAGTTTTACTTATCAATTCAACGATAAAAAATAGAAACGCAATTATGAAGAAACATAAGAAATATATATAACAACTACCAAAATTATGAAGGACCAACGCTACTTCATTATTTTTTATTCCTTGTGACCCCAGTTTTTGATTTGGTATAACATCGGTTGGATAATTCAAAGATGAATTAGAAATCATCTTTAGATATAATTTATAATTACTTAATTTTTCATATTCTTTGCTAATTTCATTCCAAAAATTTGAAATTCCAGATTCACTTAAAGCATAAATAACACTTGTAAAAAATTCCTCGAATAAGTTTTTAGAAATTAGCCATGGAACTTTCGTTACAAATCTTGAATCAAAAATATTCTTTTTTATTACAAAAACATCGGAAAAAAGACCAAAAAGATGTTCATAATTAATCAAATTATTTTGAGTATCAATTATAATAATATTATCTGGAATTTTTTCATTAAAGTAATATTGCAATTTAGATCTTGTATCAAAAACAAATTGAACAGTCATTTTGTCTAGAGATCCACCAACATGAATATAAGCCGTTGTCCTTCTCAGAATTCTCATTTCCCTCGATATTGGCTGAGGTAAATTAGATATAGCAAATTTAAACGAAGATTCGTAATATGGCGCGGTATAATTATCTTCGCCATTTTTATCCGGCTCGTAACGAATAATGATGCTAGGGGTAGTTATTCGAGAAAGCTTAGAACTCAAAAGTTCTTCAAGAGAATTTGGAATTTTTGGCGGGAATTCAGTTGAAAGATAAGAAAATAATCCACCTTTGTACATTCCACTTAAAACCATGCAGAGGAGGAGCCAAACGCCAATATTCAAAATAATTCCAATAAATTTCTTAGGAACTTTTTCAAGCATGTGTACTTTACTTTGTTCAATAAAAATAACAAAAATCAAAGTATTTAAGCGTTCAGCTTCTTTAAATATCATTTTCCAATTTTTATTATAAAAATAAATTAATCCTATTGATGAAATTAAGCATATTAATAATGAAAAAATAAGAATGTAAATCCAACTTTGATAATCAAATGGTTGAAACAAAGTTAGCCAATTAAGACCATTTTTGTTAACAATTGCCATAAAAGAAAAATAATCATTATTTACTCCAATTGGACAATAGACATGTTTATTTAAGGTTTTGGACTCAATTAAATTTAACATATCAGATGTATAAACAATTAAATGTAAAATCCTGCTAATTTCTAAATTCTCAGAATCAAATGGTTGCATAAAGGATAAATTATACTTTGTAACAATTTCAAATAACCCGCACAATCGATCGTTGAATACCATTGTTTTCCTTCTGCAATATATTTTATCTCTCATAGAATAGTAATTATTAGTTAAAAATGAAGATTTATGCAAGTTTTGATTAATCATTTTATTAATCCATTGTAACCGCTTTTTGCTCATATTTTCTTGAAATGGGAAAGAAACTATTGGAAGGGCTTTTATGTTTATTGGTGGTCCATATAGTATAACATTTATTAAACAACTTGCGCAAAATATGTTTAAATATGGCGGCAAACCGTTTCCTTGAGAAAATAATACCAGTGAATTAGTTCTAAAATTTAAATTAAAATATTGATGAAAATATGTATAAAAGTCTTCTCCTTCTATAGTTTGCATAAATCCTAAAATTGTATAAGTTGGATTTATATTTAATGAAAATAAGGAACCTCTCATATATAGCATTTTTTTGGATACTATCTCGGCTTTCGTTTCATTACGCAAAGGATAAGGAAACAAATAAAAAATCGTTTGACAAGGAGAATATTTATTTTGATAAACGGCGGAATGTCCAAAAGTTGAGGATTTTGAAATGGTTGAATTTTCGTTTAAATTGAATAAACGATCATCGTCGAAATTATGTAGTAATAAGGTTGCTTTAAAAAATAAGAAATAGTGAAGATAAGATAAAGAAAGAAATGAACCTTCTTCGTCATTTCTCCAGTTCCCTACTAAATAATTTACACATTTGTGAAATAGCTTAAAGTTTTTAGAAGCGTTGGAAAAATTCGAATTTTTAAATTTAAATTTTATAATTCCATTAACTTCAAACGAATTTAACACAAAAATTATTAACATAAAAACAAAATTGTAAAATAAAAATAAATTCATAGTACACATAGATATTTTGAATATTTTATATCTTATGATAAAACTTTATTTAATATAATAAATATCTAAAATAAAATAATTAGTTGAAAAAAATTATATCTAAACGATTCATACAGATAGGTATACGAGTATGTATGCATCTATATTTAAAGTTCTATATTGAAACTCTATCAAAATTGTTGATTTAACTTTTATAATAATGGATTTATTAATTTTATATTTAAATTAAGGCAACATTAAGATACCATAACATTTTTAGCAGAATTTAATCAATTTTATTTTGACGTCTACAATTATTTATCCATAAAATTTCAAAATTTTGAAGTTTATTTATTCAGAATTATATTTTTATTGTCAATTGAATCATTGGTTCAATTGTTATTTAGACAAGAATATTTTGTCAGTGTGTTAATACAATAGCACTTTTTATAGGTAAATAACAATAGTACCTACATGAGTTTCATTAAAAATTCATTAAACGATTTTTATTATTGACTTATTGAAAGTACATTTTGTATTGTGCCTAGCTTGCTAAAAAACAGGTGAATGATTAAAGAATTATAATAAACATACTAATTTAATAATAAATCTTAAAGTTTGAAAAGAGTTATGAATGAAATTATAGCTATTCTGATGTATCATTAAATAATATTTTTTTCTTAAAATTCAATGTATTTAAAATTATAAACCTAATAAACTATTAATTTATTATAACTTAAAATTACTTGTAAAAATTATATTCCGAAATGTTAATATTAATATGTAATATTGCTTCTCTTTGAAAAATTCAGAGTAATGTTTTAATAATACGTTAAAATTTTAGAATGCGTACAAGTTCCTATCTATCATAAATGGCATTATATGTATAACGTTCAATTATAGTAATGCGTTCCGTGAAGGCGCCAGAATTAAATATGACGTGTGTACATTGCCCTGGGTGTGCACTACACTATTTAATTTTTTAATATCCTAAATCCTACTTCTATCGTAAGACTCCAAGAATCTGTGTTAATGTTCACATTTTCCATATGCCTGACGCTGACATTGAATGCATTGACGGACATGCAACTTGACCAAAATTTCGTTATTTTATCCAATTCCCCTTACGAGGATTCCAATTAAATTGGCAAAGTTTATGGGGGACACAACAGCTAAATATCGTTGGTTCGCGGTGTTTTACATGGTTTTCATGTTTGCATTTCTACCAGCAATTTCATTTGACTTTCATTTGCTGGTTCAGTTTACGTTATTGATCTAGTTTCTATTGTTGGTATTTTGATGGTAATTGTGGGGCTTTTGAAAATTTTTCAAAGTATTGGCCTCACAATTAACCCATATTCCTTCAAAATTGGAAGTTCCTTCCTGAATTCATGAGAAGACTTTTCAAAATAGCCGAGATGTTGCGGAAAAAAGAAAGAGAAAGGCTAAGGTGAAATTAATGCGGTCAAAATAGAAGTAAGCGAAAGGAAAGTAAAGGAAGGTAATTTATTCCTCAGACAAAATAATAATAATTACGGAGAAGCTGTAAATCTGAGATCAGTCGTCTTCTTTTCAGACATTGAAGGAACTCTTTGTTAATTTGTTCTTTTTATACGAATTGTAATATAGTTCATGTATAAATGGGAAAAAACATTTTCATTTTCATGGTATGCCAACTTTGTACTTATAAAAAAATTTATCATCAAATTCAAAATAACAACGTTATTTTATGTTCATTGATCTCCATACACATATGTACAAAAAAGGTCAGTGTTGACAGGAATTAAATGAGTAAAAACTTGTCAATTAAGGCAAATAAAACAACGATAAAAATAATCGTCATTATATATCGTCATTTAATGTCTTATATTAATATATATATATATATTAATATAAACCAAAGGCCTTTTGCTTAAGAACACCCCCTAAAATTGCCGAAAAATGAAATCATTAAGGGTTATAAACTTAAGTGCTTTATGGTTTGAAAAGAATGCTAAATAAAGCATCTTAGCATGAAAACGAACTTTTTAATTTAATTGACAATTAAATTATTTAAAATGAAAGTACTTAACTTTCACTTTTTCTTGGCCATTTGCTTAAGAACACTAAAGAAAAATTAAAAAATAAGCAAATTAACAATTGATTTGAATGTTTAAATTAAGTTAGTAGTTGAGGGGATTGCCATTGTTCCTAATTAAAGCGAAAATCCGGTTATTCATGGAGTCCATAAGGTTCCGGAGAATGTCTTCGGGTATTGCGGCCCATTCTCTTTCAATGGCTGCTTGAAGCTCGTTCAGGTTGGCGTAAACATTTGCATTAGCGTAGATTTTCCTTGTGAGGTATCCCCACAAGTTCTCCATAGGATTGAGGTCGGGCGAACAGGATGGCCAGTCCAGAAGTCGGTCACCCGCGATCAGGTGGTACATCAACCAATTTCGTGTCTCAATGGACACATGAGGGCGAGCGTTGTCCTGCTGGAAGATCCACTCTTCACCTCCAATCCGTTGTCCGTGAGGAAGAAGATGCTCAAAAAGAATGTTCTGGTAGCCTGGCGAGTCGATACTTCCGCGAACAATGGCAAGAGACGTCGTTCCTTGGGCGCTCATCCCGCCCCACACCATCAAGCCACCTCCACCAAATGCCCGTTTGCCGAAAATCTTCGGTTCTTTCCGCAAATCGTGGAAATAATACTTAAACCCGTCTGGGCCATCCAAACAAAAGCGCTTTTCGTCCGAAACGACGACTCTTCGCCATCTTGGTCCAAAATCCATATGGGCTCTGGCCCAGTCCAAACGAGCTCTTTTATGACGGGTAGTCAAGTGAGGAGCCTTCTTCATTTTTTTCCGTTTGATAATTGGGGACTTCCGAATAAACCTTCTGATTGTGGTCGTCGATGCTGCCAAGTTTAAGTCAGCTTTAATCTTCGTGGACGTGGTCGAAATGTTGCTAATGTTCCTTATTACGGCTCTTTTGTCCCGAGGAGTTAGGGCGGGTGGTCGTCCGCCCCCATGAGCCACGCCGTAATTCTCCCCCAAATCAAGGTAATTTTTAATTGCGGTGACGGATCGTCCAATTTCTCTTGATATTTGCCGAAGAGATCTTCCAGCGTTCCTTAGGCGGGCAATACGACCTTGTTCATCATGGTTCAAACGCTGCCCTTTACTCATCCTAATGTAAGATGAATTTGTTTAATTTTTAAACAATTTAAGGTTCACTCAAGTCATTTAGCTTTAATATTGATTGTTCAATAAAA
This sequence comes from Neelides sp. FZ-2019, assembly GCA_009869795.1. Classification (NCBI taxonomy): domain Eukaryota; kingdom Metazoa; phylum Arthropoda; class Collembola; order Neelipleona; family Neelidae; genus Neelides; species Neelides sp. FZ-2019. The sequence continues at coordinate 4,826 of VJMY01001515.1, read as the reverse complement.
TATTTACTTACTTATAAAGTCTTTAATTACCTTGATAATTAAGTTTAATTGTGAGTGAAAGAAGAGAAATCAGGGTGTTCTTAAGCGAATGCTCAGTAGAAAAAGTCAAATTTTTCAAAATCTCTGCGAATTCTTTAATTTGGTTTATACTGATAATCAATTATGTTTTTATGCTAAATGGCCGTTGTTTAAAAGCACATTTGAATATTTAAATGTCCCTCATTTTAGAGTTTGGTATTTAAAGTGAGTGTTCTTAAGCAATTGCCCATTGGTTTATATACAATTTAGATTTAGATATTAATAACAATTAATTTAATATGGTCAAAGTTAATAAATTATGATATGAGATACGAGGAGTATAATCTTAAGTGGAATAGTTAATATGTAGTGAAAGTTAATAAGTCGTGAGTTTTTGCCATTTTAATAAGCATTTAGAAATAAGCATCTATGTAACTACAAATGTAATTGGATCAGAATATAAAAGATGCCTATAAATTAATATTGAATTAGCTTATTGAATTTTAATTCTATATATATAGTATACATAGGTATGTATATAAGAAAGAATTTATAGAAGTATACTAGGATATCTATATATGTAATATAGTATCTAATGGATAATTATAAGTAATAAGAAAAATGGGGAAATCAAAATTCAAAGTAAAATAATCTGCATAATCTCTAACATAACCATTTATTAAACTCTGTTTTAAATTTAATCAAACAATGTTTTCAATCATTTGATGTACGATATAATATATAGGTATAATGAAAAACAAGATTATTTATCATTAAATTAATCAAATTGCGAATTTCGCTTCAAAATGTCAATAACTACATGGGTACTCAATCGCAGAAAATTTTATAGAAAAATTATTTTATTTATTACAAACTAATATATAATGATTATATAATTTTTAATTTTGCTATTTTGAATATTTTTAAATTATGATTTCAATAATAGATCAATCAAGTTTACAATAATTGTGAAAAGTTATAATAAATTCTAATAATATATATTTTAAAATTGAAATGATTTCACCCAAACTAGTGAAAGCAGTAGAAAAACACTCTTATTTTATGTCAAATAGAATTTTTCTCACAAATTTTTGGGCTAATGTTGAAACAGACGAATTGTTTTATCAAAAGTCTCCTAAAAAGTATATTTGGATCTTTAATCTTATTCTAATTTATATTATAGACATTTTGTATATAACATCAGGAATACGAGGAATTATACTTGGAAATTTTAAACCAAATGAAGCTATTTTGATATTCTTCTTCATTTCAGGTCATTTACTTTCTTTAATTTTGTATTCAACGTACATCATTTTTAATAACGATATCTATTACACTTTAAAATGTCTCCTTTTTATTTATAAAAACAGTAAGATTCAACAAAGTTGTCATATAATTATGATAAAATTTGAATATTGTACTTGGGTTTTATATTTTTTTAAATTCTAATTTTAAGTAATTTCAATAGATGAATACAATAATTCAATTATTGAAACTTTACTTGACAAACTAATTATAATGATATTCTCCATAACCAGAAATTACATGTATTTTGGCATTGCATTCGGTTGCTTACTTAAACCTTATCCTCCAAATTTGATTCAATTACTTAATTTCGATAATTATTTTGGGAAGGAAATCACATTTCTATTCAATTTCTACGAAGCTTACTTAATATATGGAACAGTTATTATTATTATTGAAACAGTTGGCATCATGTATTTGTTTTTAAGATTGATGGATCAAATTCACATTAGAATGAAGTTAACAAATCAAATAAACATTTAGTATTATAATGATTCAACAAAATTTATATTAAAAATTAAAATTTATAAACAATAAGTAATTAATAATAATAATAATTATTATTTTTAGCTTAAAATTGAACAATTTTATAATGAACAAGGAGACCATTGAAGGAACAATGAAATATTTTAGGAAAACCCATTTATTAAGAATTCATTATAGCGTCGTTCAATTTACAAATAATATTTTCACAAATTTCTTATCAATATCTCTCCCCATTTCAATTCACATTTTTTATATTCTGTTCATTACTTCTTCATATGCAATTATTAAATGTTTCAAAGAGCTATCGTTGGGAACTCTTATAATGCTCGTCTACTCTTGTTTCTTAATTCAGGTCATTTTATTTAGTCTTTGTCATTTTAGTCAAAAGATCAATAAAGGCTCGAGAGAGTATATAAATAAATTTTTCAATCTCGTTTCTATCTTGAACTCAAAATGGATGAAAATTGAAATGAAGCGTTTGAAAAGTATACAAGTTATTTATGTTCATTATGGAAATATTGGCAAGTTTGAAAAAGGAACATATTTAAAAATGTGTACACTTTGTGTTGAAAGTACAATTTCACTATTAATGGCATTTTAAATAACATAATTATTGAATTCTTTATTGAATATAAAAAATTATATGGCATAAGACATACAATATTATTATGTACAAAAATTTGGATTTATTATTATTATTATGATTAAAAAATCTTTATTTGATGAAAGAGGATTATTATAAAATTATAATGAAAAATTATATTTAATAGTAATAATGCTATAATTCATCTGATTTATTTCAGAAAATCTTGACAAAATCAATTAATATTAAACATAAACTGATTAATTTAGTTATATTCAAAATTAAATTTTTAAAAAGAAATTTAGAAAACAAAGACACTCTGTTTAAATGTGATCCAATGGCTCTTCTGTTAAAAAGCAACGGGAGTAAAGAGAAAAAAGTTGTAAGGGAATTGATTTTAACAGTAGAAGAATTTATCAGCGTTGAAAAACGAAGCGACGCTTAAATTTTTGGGGGAATGCCATGGGGAGTGCAACATGTTGTTTAATTCCACCAAAACTATTTTACATCATTTATCGTGTTGGAACTGGAGGGAAAAGTTCAATTGCCAATAGAAGTGAATTTGCCTCAAGAGCAAATCCCATTTTGCCACTAATGTCAATTCCACTAACAAGGGCTATGTGTAACCCTGGGGGATTCAGATCTTCTCGAAATTTTGAGAGAAAATCCGAAAAAAATCCAGATTTACATTAAAAATTTAAAATACATGGCATGGGATAGTTAAACAATCTAAAAAAATAATTTTTCATAATTACGAAATATGATTATGAGAAATACTCATTTGGAGAGGTATTCTCTCAACATTTAAGTAATAGCTAAATGGTGAAGGTGCTGGAGAGAAGTATGCATGTCCACGGGTTCGTATATTTTTAATAGCAACTTTCATTTAAGCTTTTTCTTTGCTATTTTTATCTTAATATGCTTTACATTAATTGCTAATAAATTACAATTATTTAATTTTATTATTCATTTACTTTTTTAATTATTTGATAATTAATTATGAAGTTTAAATAATATTCAATTAAAATTCAATTTTATATGGTAAATATAAAATTGAATTAATATTATACACATTGTTAAATTATTAATGAACTTATTTAATTACTCTAATTTTATATACTGGACAAACTTCTGGATGGTAATCGATAAAAAAGCATTTGAAACACAAAGAAATTTTACAATTCGAGCATTTTATAAAAAATTCAAGTAAATGTAATGCAATAATGCAATAATAAAATAGCAAAGAAAAGTTTAAATGAAAGTTGCAATTAAAAAGATACGAACCCGTGGACATGCATACTCCTCTCCAGCACCTTCACCATTTAGCTATTACTTAAATGTTGAGAGGATACCTCTAACAATGAGTATTTCTCATAATCATATTTTGTAATTATGAAAAATTATTTTTTTTACATTGTTTAACTATCCCATGCCATGTATTTTAATTTTTTAATGTAAATCTGGATTTTTTTCGGATTTTCTCTGAAGATCTGAATCCCCCAGGGTTACACAGCCCTTGTAAGAAGGATATGCAATGGTATTAGAGATCAACCAATGACAATTGAAGTATTTCATAAAGCTCCGGCGGCAGATTTATTGGCCATTGCATGACAACAATTAATAAAATAATGTTGCTTGCAACTGGAGGAATTACATTAGAAGATTCAGATCCTTCAGTAAATAAACAAATTGACATTTCTTCCCTTAGTGCAATTAAGTTTAGTTTTTAAAATTTAAAAGATTTACACATTTTTGGATTATCTTAGAGACGGAACTCAGATTCAATTTTGAAAAATAATGATCCAAAATAGCTTTATGGAATAACTCAACCTTTTTAAACCTATCTAATAAATTTTCAAAATACAATTTTCTGTTTTTTCCTAACTACCACTTTGCGAATTTTATTCAATATTTTTTCAAAAGCTGTAAATGCTAAGTTAAATGGAAGCACCATTGAATGTTTATTCATAAAATTTTAATCAATTAAACAAATGTAATTTCATGTTATTTTAAATGTTATAACATGTTCTTTTTGAATCTTTGTAAAATTCAATTTTTAAATTAATAAAGACCAAAAATGAGAAAAATAAAGAAGAGTGCAAATCAATTAATATTTTTAATTAGAAATAAGCACAAGAATAAATTATGACTATTCATGGCAAAGATCAGCCGTGAAATGTCAAGGAGTTCGAGGGAATTCCTTATTTGTGCACTTAAAAGAAGATTTGATGAGTAATGACAACTGTGAAATTGAGAGAGTGTGGGAGTTTGAGGGGCCCTAGCGTGACCGGAGTAGCACTTATGGTTCCATATTTACATATACCGTGGTGGGCAGTGTGCATATGTCCATTTTGGATAACCGGACAATAGTTGTTAGCCGGCTCTCCAAAGTGGAGAAGTTTTGAAGATGTGGCTAGCCGGGGGTGGAGAGGTT